>VZTQ01005667.1:0-16224 GCA_013400755.1 Pelecanoides urinatrix
ATTTGCCCTTGGTGAAGCCATGTCGCCTGTCTCTCATCACCTCCCTGTCTTCCATATGTTTAAACATGTCTTCCAGGAGGATCTGCTCCATGATTTTACCAGGCACAGAGGTGAGGCTGACTGGTCAGTAGTTCCCAGGGTCCTCCTTTTTACCCTTTTTAAAAATAGGCATGACGTTTCCTGAGCACTTTCCCTTACTGCCATGACTTTTTGAATATGATGCAGAGTCAAGCGCAGATGGTGCTTAGGCTGGCTGGTGGCCTGGCTGCAGAAGGTCAGCGTGCCTCTCTGCCCACACAGGGCAGAGTGGCACACCCAGCCTTGGGATCAGGAGCAACCAAGAGGGCTTGGAGCCACCCGCAGAAGGACCTTCATTCAGGCTGAGCCCTGCCTCAGCCCAGACTCACTGGTCTGCACCAGATGGGGTGGGTGCAGCCAACTGTGGGCAGTGTGGAGACTGGGCTCAGTTTCACGTGGCCCCAGTTTGCAGGCAGAGAAGCTGGCTGATATGACCTGGGAGACCAGCATCTGTTTTCCCAGTGGAGACAGCAAGAGTTTGGCTCGTTTGTGAATCCTGGGAGAAC
Organism: Pelecanoides urinatrix; assembly: GCA_013400755.1. Classification (NCBI taxonomy): domain Eukaryota; kingdom Metazoa; phylum Chordata; class Aves; order Procellariiformes; family Procellariidae; genus Pelecanoides; species Pelecanoides urinatrix. The sequence continues at coordinate 585 of VZTQ01005667.1, forward strand.
ACAAATTGTACCCCTTGGTGCTGGTAATGCCACCCCAGAGGAGATGCAGTTGTTTCTTTGTGTAAGGTTGGTCAGGACTTGCATTTGGGGTTCTTTGCAAGCTGGTAGAGAGAATACTTTGAAAATATATTTATATGAAAAATAGGCTCAGAAGGCTGAGCATGTAAAGGGCTGGGCCGTGCTCAGTGGGGTGGAATAAAGTCTTCTACCATGTGAGGTTAACTGTTGTAGGAAAATAACGGAAGATTGGTGAAGAAAATTGTAAACACACTCAAGTGACTTGCAGTTGGGGTGTCAAAAACCACATATATCATACTAATCGTTGTTTAGCCTTGTGTGTTGGACAAGTAGAACATCTGTGTTTAGATAACATAGGCCTGTGATAGACTTAGAGGCACCCTATCGAACATGCTTGAGATTCCTGCCCTGCTGTGGGAAAGAACAAAGCACACTGCTAAACTACGCCTGCGCGAATCCCTGAAATACAGGCGAAACCAGCAGGTTTGGTGATCCTTTAGCATGGATCGACCTCTGCAGTGCCTGCATCCCTGCTTGTGTGCCTCTGCCTGAGTGCTGCTTCGAGGATCCCCCAGTTGGGGAGGTAATGAAAATAAATTTACTCTTTGCATTTCCTCCGTGATTTTGTGGTTGTTCCTGCATCCTGCCTGTGCCGGCTCACACAACTGTACTTCGTGAAGCACCAGGGAAGCTGAGAGGCTCCACATAAACTCTGGGCACAAGACAGCTGCACGTTGCCGTGCTCAGGGGCCTGCAGCATTTCTGCACACTAGGTAAGGTGGTCTGCAATTTTTGGGAGAAGCACAAAGACTGGCGTTCAGAGAAAGAGTCAAAGTGTGAACCTGAAAAGAGGCCAAGGGAGAGTTCAGTACGCCAAGGTGTCTGCAGCACCAAAGCAAGTTTCCTCTACAGGAAAACAAAAGCTAGAGTAGAGGTTTGGAGTAAGGACTGTGGCCAAAGGCTGTATCAGCATCCTTATGGGTGTGATCTGGTTAGAAGGAGAGAGATAACTCTGCCTTACAGCACAAGTAAAGCTTTTTATGTCACCTACCTGCCTGATCCTAGGCACAGCATTGTTGATGGTTGCATCCTAGTAAAAGCATTCTTAACTCTTGCAGTAATGTTTGTCTTGTGTTGAGGGTTACCGGACACACATGCCAAGACTTCACATTCAACAGGTGGGTGCTGAGAGCAGGTCACTGCAACACAGTCAGGTGCCCAAGAGACAAGGTGTTTGCCATGCAGCAGGATGGGCTAGAGAAGGAGCTGGTAACACAGGACATTGGTACAGAAGAGGCATTTTCACTAACAAGTGTTAGCCAGACACTCCTTAGCAGCAGGACTACAGGGATTGTGTGCAAACCTCAGCACCACAGGTTTCCCGAGCAGGATAATGCTGCCAAAAGCTATGCATAGGCTGTAGGTGGTGATGTTCTGGAGCCTCCTCCCAGCACAGCACAAGTGGCGAGGGCAGGAAATGTGATAAGATATGAGATGCCTTACATGCGACGACGACGCTGTAGTGCTGCATGACATAGTTTTTGAGAAAGCATGGGCTGCAGCCAGTGGCCTAGGACTGCCACCTCACTCCCCCTCACCATATGCCTGTGCTGTCTGCCCAGGTAGATTACAGCCTGAATCAGGCAGATGCACAGTGGGATACATGCACTCATCAAAGCCTCTGCTGCAGGAAGCAGAGGGCTGAGCATGGGGTGCCCTTAATGGCACGCTCAGAGGCTGCTGCTGGCAGAGCCCAAGGCTTATCTGTGTCAGCTAGGAAGATCTGACATTTCAGAGTCCCACAGCAGCTGCTCCTACACCATGAGCTCAGGGAAAAGAGATAGCTGCACCTTCTGCTGTCATCAAGAGTTCGAAAACACAAGACCTCGTCCTGCATTTGTCCACCTTTTAGAGCTGTTCTTGGATGACCAGCTTTGTACCGAACATCCAGGAATTGCCACAAAGGGGACATGGCACAGAGAAGGAATCCTGGAAAATACCCAGTTTATTCTATGAGCAGCCAGGTAGGACTCAGCGCAGAGGCAGAATGCAGCCCAGAGATGCTGGATCCAAGCAGACCCCAAATGCAACTATTGCACATGCACCAGCAGTGCTGGTAGGCAAGTGCAGCCACTGGGCACTTGCCTTGGGAAGAGCAATGTGGGGGATAAATGCTGTATACCTCCTGCCAGTGGCTGGGCTGCTTTGTACCCATGGTCACAGATGTGGCCCAGTGAGGAGCAGCAGTGCTCGGAGCAGGAGGCAGTGAGGCTCGGAGGGGGGCCTGGCGAGCTCTCAGCAGGCTGGCCCTAAACGGGCATGTCTCACCCTGGCTGGGGACAGTGTTGCTGTGCCCAAGGAGCAACGCGTCAGCCGTGGCCTTAGCCCAGAGCTTCAGGCTCCTTGTGCTGGACAGGGCCATGGTGCACCCTGCAGATAAGGACCCAGATCTTGAATTTGGCTCGCCAGTCTGGAGCACTTGGAGCCCAGCAGAGACCTGAGGCTTTGCTTGAGGTAGCCAGTGCTGCTGAGGAGCCACACTGCGATGTTTTCACTCTAACCAATGCCAGAGCGAAAGCCTCTTCCAGAGCTGCCCAAGAAGTTCCCTGCCCGTGTCCTGGCCTTCCTGGAGACTGGACCTGCATGACCAGCCAGCTCTGACCCCAGCTGGCTCCAGCCCAGCCCCTCTGCTTCCGTGTACAGATCTCTGTCACTGTACAGTGCACCTGAGCCTCTGCTGCCACGTCCTCCCCTCCAAAGGGCTACAACAGCTTCAGAGAGCCTCCCACCTCCCTGCCATCCCATGCTGTGCCTTGGGAGTGATGGGAAGAGCAAGTGTGAAGTAGGGAGGCTCAAAGGAGGAGGGGGAGCTGAGCTGTCCCTCTGCTGCTGGGCCCTGCTGCCCCTGTCAGGGCCTGCAGAATCTCAGCAAAGCACACTTACAGAAGTCTGAACGTGGGGAAGGCAGTTGTCTGCTCTAGATGCAGCACAGCTCATGCACTGAGTGTGAGATTCAGAGATACCACCTGCCTCTGCTTCACTGCAATGAGACCTGTACTTTTGGCATTGCATAGCATCCCCACGTGAAGCCACAGCAGCCGTGTTTGCTTGACGGTGGGCAGGAAGCTGCCACCTGGATCCCTGCTGCAGCCCCTGACGTCTGCCTGGCTCTCTGGTCCTCTGGCCTTTCCATGGTCATCATCCCAGCTCCTTCCTTGTGGGTTTATGTCACTGCCTGGAGGACAAGTGCCTATGGAGTTTCCGCGGCTCCTTTGCCGGACTTGGTTTCCCAGCCCTGCACTGTGGGGTTTCCTGGCACACCCTGGGGGCAAACTCTGCCAGAGGTGGGCAGCTCCAGTTGCCCTCCGTGGCTGCCCCCTTCCCCTCCCTCCCCTGGGTCCCCTGCGTGGTCTCTACTGTCCTCCCGCTGCCAGACGGGAGGGACCAGATGGGCCCTGCCTCCGCCTGGCTCCGCACTCCCGTCTGGGAGACACTGCTTCCTGCTGCTTCCCACTTGCCAGCATTTGCATCACACTTGTTCTCTGACCTTTGGAGAAAGCAACGCAGGCGGTGAGCTCCGTTCTGCACACTGAGGCCCCATGCTCCAAGGCACAGCACTTGTCTGCAGTCCCTGCCCCATGCCAGCCCCAGGTGGGGACCCCCCACAGCCCTGTTGAGCCTGCTGCCTGCTCTGTGGGGCTGGTGTGCCCATATCCCCCAGGATTGTGTGCACCACCATTGACCTGCCCTATTGCAGAGCCCCCCATTTGGGACTCCCACTTCACCGCGCCAGAAGCTGTTTGTGTGCTGGTTCAACCTCCTGGACTGCATGCCAACAGACTGACCTGCCGTATGTGCTTGCACACATGGTGTCATACCTACGTATCTCTTCCGCGGCTGAGGCTCAGCCAGCACCGGCACGGCCTGTGGTTGTTCAGGGTTGTGTTCATAAGCTTCTCATCTCTGCATGGACACAAACATGGGTTCACTCCACAGGACTGCGCTGGGACTTCCCTAAGGGGCAGAAGGAGGGATGGCCCATTCCTTGGGCTTGCCCTGGCTCAAAGGTGCTCACCTCCTTCAGCTTTGTGCATGTTGTGGGTCAGTTGCATGTACAGACATTGGCATGGGTTCCTCATTGTCCGCACTACACGTGCTGACTGCTGCAGAGATCCCCTAAGCTGAGCACACTTCTGGCTGTTCTTCCCCGAGTGATGTCTCTTCTCCCAGCTCTTACTGGCTCTATTTCACACTTGGTTGGTCTCAGGGGGAGCTGCCACATTCAATATGTCAGATGCTGCTCGTATCACAGCTGGGCAGTGATGCAAAGGAGCTCAGGAGTGGGCTGCCCCACCACAGCTTAGAGAGACCTAGGACAGGGTCTCCCACTCTGCCCTCCTTGGGGGCTGCTGGCCAAAAGGAAGAGGTTCTGCCCCACACTACCCCACTGAGCCCTGTCCCTCGCAGTTTAATTGCTCCAAGTGCTGTGCAGTCAGGATCTGCTTGCTTGATCTCCACCAGGACCTGTTCACGTATTGTTTTGCCTAGGAGGGGTTCTCAGGGCTATGAGCCCAGTACCCATCCCATTCCCTTGTGTCTAGGGTCTGGTCCCATTCCTATGACCCCAGTGCAGCTGGGACTTGTTCCTAACACTTGTGGGGCTGCAAACGCTATCACAGCACCAGCTCTGAACTGCTGGTGTGAGCAGTACTCAGAAAATGCTCAGAGTCATGGGACTGGGGGAACGTGTCAGCTTTATGGGAACAGTGTGTTCTCGGCTCTCCAGGCTCGTGAAGGAAATCCGGGAAGTTTGCCTCCATGAGCTAAAAAATACCCAAAGAATTGCAACTAAACATCTCATGATCAAAACCAGGCCAAAGGCACAGACAGAGCCTGGACGCTATTTCCGAGCCTCTGAGGTGGCAACACTGACCTGGAAAGCAGCAGGGAGACATCCCTTGGAGGCCGCAGCTCCCCTTGGAGAGTGGAGGAGGGATGCGTAGGAGCTATAGCCAGCGCAGGTCCCAGGGGATGCTGGAAAGCTGGCCCACGGATGGGGAGAAGAGACTCGCGAGGTTCTGCAGCCGGCTGGACGGGTCCATCCCTCCTGCGGCTCCCCGGAGCCGGGTGTGACTGCTGCAGGGTGACTCTCACTGCCCAAAGGTGAGACAGAGCTGCTGCCTGGGATGAGGCAGCAGCCTGTTCCTGGAGTGGGACATGGCATTCAGGAGAGCTGGCACATGGGGCTCTGCAGCTGCTGGGCGTGGGTCCTTGTGCGGCTCAGTCAGGCCGTTGAAGGCACGCCTGACCTTCCAGCTGAGCCCACTCAGACACGCATCCCTGCGCTGCACCGCAGCTGCATGCTGCTGCTGTGCGCATGGAGACCGCTGAGTGGAGCAAGGGCCAGGGGCATGCCAGGCTGGGCAGCCAGAGGGGGTATGGGGTCATGCCAGGGCGGACAGGTGGAGCAGGTATGGGGGCACGCCAGGCTGGGTAGGTAGAGGGGATATGGGGGCACGCCAGGGAGGGCAGCAGGGTGGGAGGGGGTGTCCCCACTGGGTGCGCAGCTGCAGCTGGGCAGGGCAGGGTCCCTTCTTCCCGCCAGAGCTGTGCCAAGGAGTAATGCACCGCTGTGACCTGGGCCTGTGCTTGCTGGCTTGGCCCTGCACCCTGCCTCAGCCGCCCTGGCCCTGCCCGAGCTTGTCCCACCCTCGTGCGCCAGGGCAGTCTGTGTGCCCCAGCAAGCGCTCCAGGCCAGGGCCCGTCTGTCTGTCCGTCTGTCCATCCGGCACTGCTGCGGGCAGTGCTGCCGGCGCTCCACTCTTGGTCTTGCGCTGGGGTTTCCTCCCAGTCCGCACCGCTCCCACAGGAAGGGAGAATCTCTGCTCTGGCAAGGTGTTTCCTGGCTCCCCAGATAGGATGCGGAGGCACATCCTGACCCCCACGGATATGCACAGACCCCAGAGCTGTGCATGCCACAGACCCCCTGTGATGCACAGCACCCCGCAGCACCCCAAACACATGCACATGCAGCCACGTGTGTGCATGCAGGACCCTGTGGCGATGTCCTGACCCAGGATGTCCGTGTGTCCTGGGCCGCTGCCTCAGCCCAGCTGCGGCGGGATGCAGGGCGCAGAGGGGGCGGTAGTCTGGCGGGGGCCAGGGGTGTCCCCTTCCTGGCAGGAAAGGGGCTGAGCTGGCGGCCGCAGGTTTCCTGTAGGCTCCAGCTCCGCAGACGCCAGGAGCCAGAGCAGCCTGTGCAGGAGCACGCGGGCCTGTGCCAGGTAACAGCACCGGGGCTGGGCTGTGGGAGCCCAGCTGCCCCCGAGCAGCGTGGGTCTGGGGCTCCTCTGCTCCCTGCTGGGGCCGTGCGGCTGGGACAGCCCTGGGAAGGGCAGCCCGGTGCCCCCAGTGGGGCCAGCAGAGCTGGGGCAGGTCTGGTACCTTGCCCTGGGGTCAGCGGGGTGGGCTGGCCCCCGTGCTTTGGTGGGGGCTCAGTGGGGCTGGACTGGCAGCGCAGGGCTGGGCCATGGCTCTTGGCTGTGGCTGTGGGACAGTTCAGGCTAGGCCGTGGGGCTGGGCCGTGGGGCTGGGCCGGGGTCCCAGGGTGATGAGCCCTGTCCTACTCTTGGGGCATCCCGCTGACACGGCCCGGCCCTGGGAGCACAGGGCTCGCCTGCGCGGCCGTGGGGTGCCCCACGCGGGGTGCGCTGGGGGCCAGCACTGCCCCCGCCCGCAGGCCGCCGCCCGCCGGCTCTTCCCGGGACTGGCGCTGGCGGGGCCGCCGGCGGGGGAAGGCCAAGTCGGGGCCGAGCGCGTCCCCGCGGGCCCGGGCGGGCGCGGAGGGCGGAGGGTGCCGGAGCGCACCGGGGAGCGGGGGAAGCCCGCAGGGCCGAAGCGCCGGGGAGCGCCGGGGTGCGGGGCGCTCAGAGGCGCCGGGCAGCGGGGGAGCGGAGAGCCCGGGGTGCCGGTGGCCGCTGCGGGCGCGGGGCGGAGACCCCCGGTGCGGATGCCGGGGCTAGAGCCGGAGCCTCTGAAGTTTCCCTCCGCCCGCCCCTTCCCGCGCGCACCGGTTCCCCGTTGCCATGACAACTCCTTAAACTAACACCCGCTGCCGGCGGCGGGGGCCGAGTTCGCGGAGGATCCGCGGCGCGCGCCGCTCCCCGCCCCGGCCCCGGGTCCGGGCGCGCCGGTGCGCGTTCGGGCGGAGGGACGCCGGCTCGCCGGGGCACAGGCGGGAGGGCTCTGAGGGCTCTGCCCGCCGGCGGGCTGGACCCGGGGCGGGTGTCACGGCGGGTGGGAGGCGGCTGCAGCAGCCCCGGGTGCCGGTGGAGCCGCGGCTGGTGGCGGGTTCGCCGGCTGGGGCCGGGGGCTGTGCGCTGCTGTGCAGGGGCTGCCTGGGTGGGTGGGGGCCGTGGGGTGCGGGGGGGTAGCTGCGCGGGGCGTTGGGGGCCGTGGGGTGCGATGCCGTGGGGCGCGCAGGGGAGCAGGGACTGTGCTTTGCATTGGTGTGCTGCCAGGTGGGGGTCATGGTTTGCAGTGGGGCGTATGTGCTGGGCATAGGGCTTTGGTGTGCAGTCGGTGCGTTTGTGCAGGGGAATTTGGGCCATGGTTTGTGGTTGGGTGCCCATCCTGGGAGTTCGGGGCTGTGGTGAGAGGTTGGATATGTGTTTTGGGGAACGAGGCTGTGGCTTGCATTGGGATGTATACGTGGGGTGGCCGTAGCTGTGGTTTGCAGTGGGATGTCTTGGGGGATAGGAGCCATGGCTTGCATTGGGATGTCGGCACTTCAGGACAGGAGCTATGGTCAGAACTGGGAGTAAGGGCTCCTGGGGGAGTAAGGGCTGTGATATGCTTTGGGGCATGTGGACTGGAGAGTAGGGGCTGTGGCTGCAGAGGAAGTCTATTTTAGGGGATAAGAGCTGAGATTTGCAGTGAGCTGAATGTGCTTGGGGATAGATGCCGTGGTTTGCAGCAACACATACATGCTGGGAAGTAGGGGCCATGGTTTGTGGTTGGGGGTGTGTGCAGGGGAACAGGAGTCCTGCTTTTTGGTAGCATGCACATGGGCAGAGTGTGCATCAGAGGATGGGGACCATGTCACCTGCGGTATGGTCCAGAAGCATTTAGGCAGGCAGGGGGACTTCTGGTGAAGGCATGGCATTGCTTTTGTAGCATGTGCCATTGCTTTTGTAACTTATCTGTTTGTGGTCCTTGTGTATCTGTGCATAATTGGGTGAATCTACCCTCAGGGCTTTGCATATACCTATGCATGATGCTCAGTGCACCATGTTTCTGTGTGCTCTGTTGTCTGTGTGTAAGCACAATTTGTGTAGTAAGCCATCTCCACCCCAGGCTGTCACGGATAATGAGCTGTTCTCTGGGCCCGGGGTGTACTGGACAGTCCTGTGTATGGGATTTACGTGGTTGTGTTCTTGTGCGTGGGCCTCAGCTTGCAATTTTGCCTGTCCCTGATGTCTTGGGGAACTGCTGGAAAAGTGAGAGTCTGCCACTCTCCTACTCTTCCAAAACTGGGTCATGGAAGCAGGAAACTCCAGAGCTGGGTTTGACTGCACAGGTACTGGTACCTATGAGTGCCTGTGGATGCTTGTGTAAATCAGGATGCCAGCATGAAGGGAGCGATGGATTTAAGCAAATAGGATTTAAACAGGAACTGTACCTGCTGTTTCTTGCCTTGATGTCTATGGAGAGGGATCCTCAAAGCCCTCGGTGATGTAAGGGTTACATCTGTCAGGCATCTGTGAGAAACAGTCAAACATGAGGCTAGATTTGCAACTGTACCTATAGCAAGGCATGGAGGGAAAATGTCTTGCTGTGTTAGCATACAAGGTGTTCTTTTAGCTGTTGTGTGTTTGTGCCAGAGTTTTGGGTTGTAAGCAGAGAAGCTGAGGACTTGGGCACTGACCTCTGCAGGACTTTGTTCTTCTCTTGGTCTAGGTCTCCCGGAGGGTGCCTTTGCCCAGGATGTGCAATTGCTTTTGGTCAGTGTCTGCTGGGCTGGCCAAGCGTCGCTTGCTGTGGCCTGCGCAGATGTGGATGTTGCACAAGAGAGTGTGAGTGGGAGATGGAGACCTTGGTACTGTGGGACTGTGCCTGTGGCACAACGTGTGGTGTGGACATTACTTGTGTGCAGCCGATGAGGCTTGGGGCTTGACTTGCCTGGGAGCAGTGTGGGGGTAGGGATGGCTCCTACCTGGGGCACGGTAGGGTCTTTCCCCCCAGAACTTTATAAACTTCACTAAAAACTTTCGTTGTCATTCTGTCTCAATAGTCACATGCGGGTAATAGAGACAATACGTAACAAGTTTCCATAATTTCTTTTTATACTACCACTTAAATGCATTACAAAGTTCTTGTGCATTTTGCACCTGCACAGTAGCCCTCTGTGGAGATTTTGGTCACTATGCCAAACTTGCAAGGTATGTGGCAAAAGGAGCTGAGGGCAAAAAAAGGCACAAAGGAGCATATTACAAGGTCCTTTTTTCAGATAATAACCGTTTTTTTTTTCTGTTGTACAGTATGTAACACCTAAATATTCATATAACACCTAAATATTCTTATTATTGTTAGTATTATGATATGAATAATGCATATCTGTACTGTTTGTGTTTTGTACTGCATTCTTCACTTAAAGCACTATTGTGTTCTGGAGGTGCACACAGACACACAAGCAGCCCACTACGGAATATTCTGTTGAGATTTCCACCAGCTAAAAATTATTACTGCTGCCTCCGCACAGGAGTGCGTAAGTGCATATGCAAATGGTGAGGCATGTGTGTGCACGTGGTGAGGAGCAGAGTTCGGGGCTGTGGGGAGTGCGTGGAGTGGGGAGGGGGGCCAGGGTGGCAGGCTGGGCTCCCCTTCCCGTCTCACAGAGCGCGGCAAAGTGGGTATGAAGCTGGGGCATCCTGGTGGGGTGAGGCTCCCTGATGGAGGCACTGCAGGAGCCCGGCGGCGATGGCAAGCTGGTTCTGCCCTGGAGCACAGCACAGAGCGTGTGGCTGCAGTGGGGCTTTGCAGAGCTGGGCCAGAGGGTGGAAATGGCATTTGGGGTAGAGCTGAGCTCTCCCGTGGGAGCCGGGGCAGGGGCACGGGTGCGGCGGGGACGTGGGAGCGGAGCTGCTCCTGGCAGCTGCCTTCGGGACCCAGGAGTACTCTGGGGGTGGGCCACAGCTGAGAGGCCGTGTCAGGAGGGCAAGCCACCCAGCAGAGCTCCTGGCTCCTGCCCCGCTCTCCCTTTGCACAGGAGAGAAGGAGCTGTGAGGGGAGCCGGAGGAGCTGAGGTGAGCAGAGCTGCGGGGCAGGGAGAGGGTCCCTTCCTGGGCAGCAAGGGGGACTGGCTGCGCCCTGCCCCGCTCTGGCCTCCTCTGCCTGCCTCCCTCCCCAGCCCAGTGCCGACCACTAGCCCAGGAGGTGGGTTCTGGTGGTCCGGCTCTGCCCGTGGCACCAGGGACACAAGGAGCAGGAGCTGCGGGGTGCAGCGGGGGCTCAGCGGCCTCGTGGGGCTGGCAGTGCTGTGGGGCGGGAATCCCCTCTGCCATGGCAGACCTGGAGCAGGGGGTGGTCGTGCAGCTAAAACGAGTACAAAGAGTAAATTGCCATCCCACTCCTAAATGCAGCTGAGCTGCTGTAACTGTGACAACAGGCAAAAGCTCTGGTTCATGAGTGTCTTGGCTCCTGTTGGCAGCGTGGGAAGGGGAGGCAGCGCTGGCTTTATGGAAGTGTCTCAAGGATCAGCCCAAACTTTCAGGGGATGGGGTGTCTGTGCCACTACCAGTAGTCAGGCTGCCCATCTCGTTATGGGGAGCAGAATGAATCGAGACTGCCGTAACCCAAGAAGCAGGTCGATCAGGAGACTCTTCTATCATTAAATATTGAAAAATCTTCTCTGGCAGCAGCGTGTTCTCCCCTCACTGACAGCAGCTCTGTGACTTTGTGATTCTGGATGTTGTGTGGACTCCGTTGTGACTGCACAGGTGACTTTGGGTGGGAACAGGGCTGCGCAGAGCCTGGGACGGTGCAGGGGGACCATCAGTGCCAGCTTCTCACCACAGTGAGCCCCTCCCCAAGCAGAGCCAAGCCCCCAGACGTATGCAGGATGCGCGCCCCACAAACACCCTCCTGCACCCTCGACTTGCTGCTCATTTGGAAGGAGCTGGTTCTTTGGGTTGCTCTTTCATGCCAAGGTGGGTGACTTTGCAAGCTCCAGAACAGCAGAGACCTCGGTGGGCAGGGATGGGTTTGGTGGTTGGCTGGGCCTTGTATGCGCTGAGAAACCTGAAGGTGCGATTTGGTTCAGGGCTGCACTTCTCCCCAGGACAGAATCGATGGGTCCTGGGCTGTGTCCCACATCCCTACAGCTGCTCCCCCACCTGGGGACTGCGGGGCTCCCTCCCCCTGGAGAGGCTGGCATTCCTGGCTTATTTAAGGAGGGGTTTAGACTTCCAGGTCTGGATTCTTCTGCTTTTTATAGACATCCTCAGGGGAATGCAAAGAATGGCAGGAAATGCAGCAGCCCCGCAAGTGCTCAGCCCTGGACGGTATTGTTCAGCACTGGCGGAAGCTGGCCACAGGCAGGGCTGCCCGGGGGACCTTCCCCTGCCCGGAGGAGGCTCAGCGGAGGCTCAGCCATGTCCTTACAGCATAATGTAATGTTTCCTGGCCTTGGTAGAAAGGGACTACAGCTCCCGGCGTGTGTGGGGATACAGGACATCATATGCTGGGGCTTGGGGGCTGCAGGCTGTACCCCTTCCTTGATGTCTCCTGCTCCTCTGCAGGGTCGCAGATCCCTGGAGCTGTGACAGGAGCTGGCTGGGACATGATGGCCATACTCAAGCTTGCCCTGACTGTCTGCTCACCTCCAGCCTGAGTCCCACAGGCCTGTGGGGGCTATGTGGAGCAGCTGTGCCTGACCAGACTGTGCCAGGCAGTGCCGTGCTGTGGTGGCAATTTGGCAGCGGTGTGGCCAGATCAGTGGCCGAGCTTGATCTTGCACAGAGATGTGCAGTGCTTGTCTGCCCATGGTACCGCAGCCCTTGGCCCGGGTTTGTGGCTTCCCTATTGCTGGGGAAGGCTTTGTCTGCATTTCTTGTCTGGAGCAGCTGGAATGGATTCTTTGACAATGCTTGTGAGAGGGACCAAGTGGCATTGTCCCTTTGTGGGCTCAGGGCCCTGGAAGACCTCAGGAGGCAGAAATGGGCATGTTCCCTCTGTATGAACCCTGATCACAGGCATCTGTGTGTGTCCCATCTGCCACATCATAACCCCATGGACATGTCTCTGCACAGAGAGGCATTCCCACAACCTTCCCGAGGTAGGAGTCTCCAGATGCTCTCAGTTCTGTCTTGCAGACCATTTTACTTCCACTGACTTGTCATTTCTGATCATGCCGTGTTTGTTAGACTGCTGTGAACCAGCTGCTGTGGTTACTGCGAGTCTGCAGTCCTAGCCTCTTATCCCGGAAAGGGAAGAAGCTGAACGAAAAGCAGGGAATCTGGACATTCGTGATAAAAGAGTCAGACTGAAACAAGTGAAAGGCAGAATGCCATTCATGAGCAAGAGGAATAACAACCTCCCTGGAGCTCTCCCTGCTAGTCTGAACAAGGCCCCTCTGGCTCCACAGACAGCAGGATCCTCAGGGACTGTGAGGGCTAGGATCCTGGCGGTGTGCAAGCTGCAGTCTAAATACATCGCAGATCATCTACATAATTTATTCTTCTGTGAAGAGTTTAATTTATCAGGTCCAATAATAAACTCATAAATTTCCTTTGCCTGTTATCAGGGTTGGGAGGAGATGCTCATATTATAAGTATTTAATTTATCTCCTGAGTTGCTTCCCGTGCAGATCGGTGCCTTTGATGTTACTGCATGTATATTCCCATGGTTGACGTTCCACTGGGCCCTCGTCACCCGAGGACAGAAAAGATGGTGCTCGAGAGGCCCAGCTCAGGAGGAGCCCAGGAGGTTGTCATGCTGGCCCAGATCTGCTCTGGAGGTCAGGGTGGGATGGAGATGGTGCGGAAGAGAGCCAGGAGGAAGAGCCATCCTGCTGGAGATGGAGCAAGGCTGCTGCCGGTGCTGGGAGCCGCTCCGCAGTTCGGAGCCACCCTTTGGGACCATCTTGCTGCCTGGCCCACCTCTGGCACTGCCCTGGGGCTGCAGAGGGGCAGCGGGTGTTGCAGGGGACCAGCTGCCTGTGCTGAGGGGTGATCCCGCTGGTCGTCAGCAGGCTGCAGTGGAGCCTGCAGGAGGGGGCTGCACAGCCTCGCCAGGTTACTGCTGCTGGTAACTTTGGTATCCTCACCCACAGAAACCTCTAGATTTGGCTGGGAACTTGCACTGTTCTGGGCCTCAAGGGCTTCCTGTGGCAGTGAGCCTCACTATCTAGTTACGGGCAATGTGGAAAAGTATTTCCTTTTCTTAGTGTGAGATCCCATGACATTTTCCGCTGCCCTCATGCTGTGATATGAAAAGAGCAGAAGCGTCGTCTCCTTTCTGCAGACTGTTCAGGATGTTACAGCCTTTTATCCCTGTCCCTTCTTGTTTGCCTCCTTCTAAGGCAGCAATCTCCGCTCTTTCCTTTCTCTTCTTACAATAGTTTTTCTTGCCCTTTGGTCATTCCTGCCTCCTGTTTCTGAGTGCCTTTGGTTTTGCATTTTCCCGGGGAGCCCTGGTGCCCAGTCCTGCGCCCGTTAGACACGTGGGGCTGTGCCCAGGATGGTGGCTGTGCATATTCACTGCAGGCTCTGTTGCCCATTTTGCTTGCGGTGCTGCCTGTGCTGCCCCAACCCTCCCATACCCGGGGGGATGGTGGTAAAGTGCAGCCGGTGCTTGGCTGGGTTAGGACAAGGTGCCACCGGGGGCTCGCAGCTCAGCTTCCCAGGATTGTGCTGCGGCTGTGCCAGCAGCCATCACAACGTGGGGCCTTGGTGTGTATTTGGGGAAGGCTCATGTGCTCCAGATGACTGCTGTGCATGTGTGGTTTGGTTAACTGTCTGTCTGATGCCCACGCAGAGGCTCAGAGGGTGTGGAGCTGGGCCACCAGGCATGATGGGGTGTTTAAGTTATGCCACCTTTGGTGACATGTAGCTGTAGCCATGCTGTGTAGCTCCAGCCCAAACCCACTGCATCCCTGGGCTGAGACTGCCTGGAGGCAATGGGGAGAGCTGGGAGCACAAGCTGCTGGAGATGCCTTTAGTGGATGGGGAGTTCCTGCTCTGTGGCACCACACAACCCACCCCCCCATATGAGCCTCCTAATTGCAGCAAACAAGTCTCCTGGCACTGCTGACAGTGGTGGGGTGGGAGGGCTGGGGCTGGTCTGTGCTGTTGCCTGGCTTCGGACCATGCTCTGCTGCAGTAAGGGATTTCGGACAGTGCATGGATGGGAGGGAGGCTGTGTAGGTGTCCCACCCTGTGCCACCCTGTGCCCAGGGGTGTTACCCCTAAGGCCTGCAAGGCTGTGCTCATTGAGGTTTGACGTCCCTGCAGGCACAGCAGTCCCCTGCCCCCCCACCTGCCGTGCTCAGTCTTGGTATTTCCAGACAGGAGAGAGACTCAGTTCACTGCGGTTACTAAATGTCCAAGCAGGCCACACACATGCCCTGTGCTATTTTATTTAGGTCTTACATAAACAGCTGTGGTAGGTTTCCTCTGTTTTCATGGCACAGGTGTCCTGTGAGCTTTTCTCAAGAGAGGAGTCAATGGGGCAGTGGCAGCTGTGTCTGGAGCATCGTGCTATGGCCCCACTGGGACCTCAGCAGTGTCATTTTACAGAGAGGCACACAATAGCTGCTAAGTTTTCCAGGTGCATCAAAGTGTCTGTGATTCCTCTGCCAGTGGAGGCTGGAGTATATCTTATAAAATTTTTAAAGCCTGGTGGCACCCCAGCTGCCCATGTGGCACACTGCATGCTCTCTGCAAAAATGGGATCCTTGCCATGGCCCCTTCCCCCCACAGCACCTTGCACTTGCTGACACCAGCTGCAGCACAACAGGCGTGCTCCAAGAAATCCCAAGTCATACATTTTTAATTTTCTACAACAGAGCAGCCATTTCAGCCACTCACCCAGAAAGGATCTTTAATGAGAAGCGAGGAGAGAGCATGCACATTTGCAGCACATAAAAGAGCACAGACATTATGGATACACTATTCTCTTTTCCTTGCTGCCCGTAGCTGTCCTGAATTTAGCCTGGGGCACTTGCTGTGTCATCTTCTGGAGGTGGGCTCAACGGGGCTCTGGTCCCCTGTTGCTTGTCCCGAACAAGAGAACAAGAGGGTCAATCTGTGGAGGAACGGACCCTTAGCATTGCTGGCATTTCAGCTCAAGCCTGCCTCTGCTCTCAGGCTGCGTCCCACCCAGGACTCTGTCTGGGAGCAGATGAGCCAGCATGGGAGAGGTGCTCAAGGTCCCCCGCCGACCCAGCGTGGGAAAGGTGCTTGAGGACCCCCACTGACCCAGTGTGGGAGAGGTGCTTGAGGACCCCCGCTGACCCAGGGTGGGAGAGGTGCTTGAGGACCCCCGCTGACCCAGGGTGGGAGAGGTGCTTGAGGACCCCCGCTGACCCAGGGTGGGAGCGGCGCTTGAGGACCCTCGCCGACCC
>VZTQ01005667.1:16274-193404 GCA_013400755.1 Pelecanoides urinatrix
GACCCAGGGTGGGAGAGGTGCTTGAGGACCCCTGCCGACCCAGGGTGGGAGAGGTGCTTGAGGACCCCCGCCGACCCAGGGTGGCTGCATCCACCTTCCCTGGTGCTCAGGCCCAGAGTGTTCCCTCAGGAAGCTGCATTGCCCTCACACTGGTCTCGCCAAGCCGTGCTGTGGGGCCAGTGGGGCCAGGGGACTGCCAGTCCTCCAGCCTGCCTGGGCAAGGGGCAGAGCCCCTGTGGCTCTCCTTGGGGGGCAGCAGACGTGCCTGTCCACGGGGTGAGGGTGGGCTTGTGCAGGCAGGAGGGCTCGGGGCGTAGTGCTTCTGCTTGCGTAGGGAGGCCAGGGACGCTCTGCTGTGGCAGGGCAGCAGGTGTTGGTGCAAGCTGAAGGTGACCTTGCCTCTCCCTGGTGTTCTGTAGGAGTTTTGCTTTGGGGATGCTCTTGTTGCCAGCCCTGCGGGTTCCACACCTCCCTCCTGTCCTGAGGCTGAATCTGCTGCCTACATGGGTGCAGCATGCCTGGGGGCTGTGCATGCGGTGCGCTGCACTGATGCTGTCCTTGCTCTCTGTTGTCCGCAGGTTGATGAAGAGGGAGTGCTGTGACCCTGTGCCCGTGAGAGTCATTTCAGGTAAGCACTGTTCTGTCCTTCCTCTCTGCCTTCAGAAACGCCCTGGGCCTCCCGACTGGAGGTGGTGGGGAGAGGGCTCAGGCTGGTGAGGGCCCTGCAGCCTTGTCCCAGGAGGGGATGGCCTGTGTGGGGCAGTGGGGACGGAGACCCAACTGTGGTGCGCAGGGGCAGCCACGTGGAGAGCTGAGGGCAGAATCCAGGCTTGTGAGGGCGGGCAAAGGATGGCAGGGCTCAGGCTGGAGGGGACAGGACGTGTTTAGGCAGACTGCAAGCAATGCAGAAGCAGTTATGAGTCAGGGGTAGGTCATTACTACATAACGTGCTTTGAGGAGGCATCAAGAGGAAAGGTCCCGGGAGAGACTGGCTAACCAGGTCTGCCTGGGCCCATCCAGCTGGGATCCAGGGTGCCCTCTCTGATGAGATCCCCCTAGGCCCATTCCGCTGGGATCCAGGATCTTTGTCTGGGACAAGTATCACTGGCATCAGAGGACAGGAGGGTTCCTGGACATCACACTAGTGTGGGTGCTTCTTCTAGCCTAGGCTGCTCAGATGTTGCCTCAAGCAATGGGGCTTTTTACCGCCCTGCCTGAGGACACCAGACCCTTTGCAAGCGCTGCCCGTCCCCAGCACTGGTGTGGCTGGTGATCATGTCACCCCACAGCTGTGCTCATGGACTGGGTGCTGTATGCACCAGTTTAGTCTGGAGAAGAGGAGGCTGAGGGGAGACCTCATCGCGCTCTACAGCGACCTGAAAGGAGGTTGGAGCGAGGGGGATTGGTCTCTTCTGCCAAGTAACAGCGATAGGATGAGAGGAAACGGCCTCCAGGTGTGCCAAGGGAGGTTTAGATTGGACATTAGGAAAAAATGCTTTCCTGAAAGAGTGGTCAGGCCTTGGCCCAGGCTGCCCAGGGCAGTGGTGGAGTCCCCATCCCTGGAGGTATTTAAAAGACGTGGAGATGAGGCGCTTGGGGACATGGTTGAGTGGGCATGGGGGTGTTGAGTTGATGGTTGGACTCGATGATCTTGGAGGTCTTTTCCAACCTTAGTGATTCTATGATTCTATGATTCTATGCACGCTGCTCTACAGACCAGGGCAAGGTCTTGATGGGAGCTGGGTGTGAATGTGCAGCATGTTGTGAAAGGCATTTTCTTTGGCTGCACTGAGTCATTTAGGCTGCCTCTGTGGCTGCTGTCAGACTGGCATGAGGGGAGTTGCAGCGACATGGTGTGAGGCCAGCCAGCTCTGTATGTGCACAGCGAACCTGCAGCACCATTGCTGGCGGCTGCCGGAGCTCATGTCCCACAAAGGGAAGCAAAGCAATGGTGGGTGCCCCTACCCCAGGATGCCAGGCCAAGGGCAGGGGCAGCGCATGCCTCCCAGGGCACCAAATGGATGTGGGAAGGGGAGGGATGCAGCAGCTGCTTGCTGTGACTGTGGTAGGACCAGAGCCTAACACAGAGGAAGAAAAGGGCAGCCAGAGCTATACTGGGGGCAGGGAGGCACGAGGGACAACACAGGAGAGGGGAGTGGGGAAGCTACTACCCACAGCTGGTGGAGAAGCAGCTTGAGCTGTAAGACACAGCAGGGGAAAAGTAGGGGAGACAGGGGCTGTGGGAGTGGGAGATGGTGAATGGACAACGTCTGCCCATGATCTGGGGCTGATCTGTCCCCTACCTGCCTTATGTTCTTTGCTTGGTGGTAGGCCCAGTCTCCTGCCCCGAGTTGTGCACTCCCTGGCCTTTGTGTGCTCCTCTGAACAGCCTTGTCTCTTCCCTCTCCACAGGGGTTTCTTGGTGCCCAGCAAGGACCCCAGCCCCTACCTGGCACAGTACTGGCTAGTTCCTGCCAATGGAGGGTCTGGCTGATGCTGTTCCCCTCCAGGTGTGTGCACACCTGGAGCGTGTCCCTGAGGGTGTGTTCCCACCTACTGCTCGCTGCACACCAGTGCAACCAATGCTGGGGCTTGCAGAGGAGCAGGACTCCAGCTTCTGCCCCCGTCCCCAGGCTGTGACCTGCCAATCCCATTCACTGCAAGACATTTGCCATGTCCCATCCCAGGGCAGGGACGAGCTGAGAAGCGAGGGACCTCTGTGCATGGGCACACCATATGGACACCTCTGTGGGGCTGGGGCTCAGAAACTCCCAGCCTCAGCCAGCCCCTTCTCCCTGTGCGCTAGGCAGGCTGAGCTGTGGTGTGCAGCAAGCAGCGTATGTCAAGCTTCAGGGTGAAGGCTTGGAAACCAGAGAATGAAACAAAGGAAACATAAAATGCTAATGCACAAGAATAGTGGGTGCTTTTTCTGGCTTCAGCAGGCTCTTTTCAGAGCCTGCAGCTTCATTCCAGGACCCCTGAAATGTGTTACCACTTCACCTTGTAAATCCTCCAGATAATTCAGGCTGCCTGTGCAGGGCTGGCTGCGCTGTGTGGGCCGAGCTGCGTGGGCTGTGCTGCGTGTTTCCGTGCAGGGGCTGGCTGTGCTGTGTGGGCCACGCTGCGTGGGCTGTGCTGCGTGTTTCCATACAGGGGAGTCGCTGTGCCATGCTGTGTCGAGCTGTGCCTTGCTGTGCCAGGTGGTTCAGGGTGCTGCTGCACTGCGAGGGGTGCCTCCCCACAGGGCTGCAGAGCTGTGCCAGTTGTCTAAGCACCGTCTGCCAATGCAGGGCAGGTGCAGTCTTGGAATATGTGCAGTGGGGGTGAATTGTGTTTGTACTGAGATGCGGGCATTTATCCAAGCTATTCTTCTACTGGCTTGTGTGTTCAATGAAGTCAGTGCTGCCTGCTCCCAGAGCACATCCATGATTTGCAGGGCCCAAATCTGATTGCTGTGGCAGCATCATTTCTGAACACTTGCAGCAGATCACTCCACAGAAGACAGCGCTCTGACCTGGTCCTCCTCGTTCTGCCACAGAATAGCAGATCCCAGTGGGAGCGGGGCCCCATGGAGCTGGGCTTGGTGTAGGCAATCCCTGTTGCAGGGCTTTGTTCCTTAGCCCTGAAGGGGAAGGACTGCCCTTCCCTGATACAGGAGAAGCCCAAGTCTGTGGGACATGGGGAGGCTTCTCAGTGTCTGCAGGAGGCTGTGGGTGATTCAGGAGCCTGGCTTAATCCTGCCCTGCTCTGTCTCCGCTGTGGCTGCCCGGCCGGCTGCTGCCTGGAACCTCTTCCCTGACTCCTGCCAGTGCAGCAGCAATGCCCTGTGCTGGCTCTGTGCTGCTTCTGCAAGGTGGGACGGGGCTGGAGGCAGGGCCGGGCAGGGGTGCAGGGAGGGGAGGGATGCCAGAGAGGAGATTAGCGTCTCGGTCCCAGAGAAACAGATGGAGGCAATGTTATCCTATTACCTAAGGGCTAAGCGGGTGAAGCTGAGCAGTGTGTTCAGGCTGACTGATCAGTGGGCGCCCTGGGCTCCTGCAGCGGCAGGATGTTTTTCTGGGGTGGCAGCCACCCTGACACCAGCTCTGGATAGTGTCTGCACCCGGGCAGCACCGAGTCCCTGGGAACAGGTCAGATATACACTCCTAGACATGGGGTCAGCACTGGCAACCCTGGACCCTGAGCTCTGCTGCTGAGGTCTGGAGCTTTGGCAGGGAGGCCAGGGCGACTGCAGGGTTGGGGAGCTGGGGCAGTGCAGGGGCTGTGCTGGGGCAGGGCCAAGGCCATCACAGATGAGGCTGAGTGAGGGGATGGTGATGGGATCTTACTGGTGGCGATGATGAGGGGGCGGTAGGTCCTGGCAGCAGCAGGGCTGTCCAGGTTGCTTCGTGGATTGTGTAATTCATGGAGGTCCTTGGGTTTCTTGCTTCTTGCTGTGTCATGCTCCTTGGAAGCTGGAGCCGGGAGGGTGGAGGGCAGGATTGCAACAGGTACAGGGCAGTCCTGAAGTCTGCAGCCCTACAGCTGTGCAGGATGGCAAGCTGGGACAGCCTGGGCCGTGGCATCGCCCATACATCAAGGGGCTGACTGTTCACCTAGCTGTGCTGCCGTGGGTCTCTGCCTGCTGCCCACTGTGCAGGGATAGAGAGGTGCTTGCTGAGATGAGGGTGGGAGGTGTGGGAGCCTAATGCTTGAATTTACTTGTCCTTGGGCTGCACCATGTTCCCGGGCTGTGCTTACCTGCAGTTCTGCACAATGGTGGTGTGGGGAGATGGAGGAAGCAGATGTGCTTTCTGCCAGCCTGTCCATGGTGGGGCAGGCTCCAGGGTCTTGTTCCTCCTGGCTGTGTCCTCACGTGTGTCGGACCCAGGCATGCTCCTCTCCTGCATCAATGGGCTGGGAGTGTGTGTGTGTGTGTATCCTTATGCTCTGGCTCCACATGAGGAGCTGATGGGGCTTCAGTGGCTTGTGGGACAAGAGAAGATGGCAGTCCATCCAGTGCACACCTCCGGGCAGAGGTGTCCGTGGCCATGCTGGTCCATGGGACTCTGGAAGGATCTGACTCCCTGCTCTGGTCTTGGTGTTGATTTCCAACTGCTCTCATGGTACTGTGGATGGTGCAGTGCCTCCAGGGAGGAGAGGTCTGTCCCTGTCCTCACTGGCCCCGCACGGCAGTGTGACCTGCTGACTGGACAGGCAGCAGGCTGCAATACAGGTGCAGAATCAGGGGACCCCGACCAGGAGTGCACAGGGCCTTGCTCGTGCTCCATGAGAGCGTGTAGCTGTGGTTACCAAGGTGACTGTGTTAAGTGATGTTCCTATGGCTACGCACCAATCGTGCTCAGAGTTACTGCGGGGGGAGTGTGCGGAGCCCCCAGGATCCCCGGTGCCTCCCAGTGAGGCTGTTCTCATTGCAACCATCCCCTGGCTCCTGCTCCAGAGACACCTTCCTGTAGTGGGAGAGGCTGCATGGACAGCTCTCGGTGCTGAGCTGCCCCACGGGGGTCTCTGCTGGGCTCTGCAGACCCTGAGGGACTGGGGCTGGACTGGCTGTACGCTATCCCTGCCTGGGTCTCCATGCCCAGCAGGGAAGGACCTGCGGTTTGCAGGCACCCCTGTTGGGACAGGTTTGGGGCAGGTCCCGGGTGGTGATGGGGCTCTGGGGACACCCTCCCCACTAAAGCAGCAGTCACCACGTCCCTGGAGCCCTGTATTAGTAGTGCCAGCTCCTGTGAGGTGCCCTCACGGCACGCAGAGCCCATGGATCCCAGCTGCATCGCAGGGGAATAGGTCCTGCAAGCTTCAGAGTCTTCAGCCATCTCTGCCTTTCACCAGATTCTGTTCCTTCCTTCAACCAGGTGCACCCTGAGGTGGGGTCCTGCGGGGATAGGCTGGGGTGCTGCCCATGGGGCTGACTCCGAGCATGTGCCTCGGGGGGAAGGGTGAGGGCAGCCTGGGAGGAAGGTCCCTGGTCACTGATGCTTTGCTGGGAGCCGGGACAGATACGGGAGAGGACCGTGGGATAGGAAGCAATGGGGACTTGCCCCATGTCTGATGGAGAAGAGCTTTGGGAGAACCGAGACATGGGTCAGTCGGAGAGGGAAAGAGGATATCTGGGAAGTGGTTCTCCACTCTGGATTTGTACTGGAGTGAGCCCAGGCTGGGAGGCTTGAGAGACTGTCCTCAGGTGGCCAGGGCAGCCGCTTGCATCTTGCTGCTGCTGCGGGGGCCTGGAGCCCCGCAGAGATGTTCTCCCTGGGGGGCAGTCAAGGATGCACAGAGCTGGGATGCTACAAACTCAAAATTGCCTAGGAGTTAGCTGTTCCTGTGCAAGACCAGGAGCTCGCTGGCTCAAAGAAGGTGGGGAAGCAGCCCGAGTGCAAGCAGCAGACCCCAGGGAGGTGGATTTAAGAGGCCACACGTACGGCCAGGGCTGCGTGTGCAGTCTGATAGGGTTGGGTTACAGACTTTCCACCCCAGCCCCTCATTCCTGCTCCTGTGTCATTGTTCATCGCCACTTCTGCTTTACAGGAACAGCTAGAGCTGTGAGCTGCTCCTGCTAAAAGCCATCAGGACAAAATGGGCTTGGTTTTAACCTGGGCCAGCTACCTGAGCCACCTGGCAGTGTGGGCTGCCTGTGTGTCTGCACGTCCAGCCCAGGGGTGGAAGTGAGTGCACAGGGATGGGGACAAGGACCAAACCACTGTGTCTAACATTGCCACTGAAATGCTTGTGTGGTGCCGTCTCAGCGTGCACGTGCTGTCCTGCCCGCCAGGCCACTGTCCTACCTGCCCAGCTTGCCAAGGGAAGGGGGTACGTGGCTAGGCAGCAGGCAGGGCTAAGCCTGGCAGTGGCCGTGTTGCCCCAAGCCACACTCAGGGCTGTGTGGCCAGTGCCTGGCACTGTACCCCTTGTGGGGACTGCAGGGACAGAGAGAGGGTTTGCTGGCCTGTGCTCCTTCCTCCTGGCTGGGACCAGCCAGTGGGTACTGCTCCTCCACCATGGGGGCTGGGGGTCCTGGCTGGGGCTGTCGGCTCCTGCTCTGCCCTGCACAGGCTGGCAGGGAGCTCTGCTGCCCATCAGACCACCTCTGAGGGGTCTGGCTCCTTCCCGCAAGGGGTCAGTCCTGTGTCCCCCAGGGCGTAATGGGATAGGGATGGGGCAGGCAGTGCAGCCATGTCCTGGAGCTGGGGACACACAACCCTGTGGGAGGTAGGCAGCTGGGAGTCCATGCAGGGCTGTGATCTGCAGGAAGCATACATGTTTTGGGCCAGGGGTTACCACCATCTGTCCTGTTGACCTAAAGAGTCGGCTCCAGCTGGGACAGTGGCAGGAGTGAGCAGAAAGCCTTTGCTTTGGCCGAGTAGGGCTGCCCCGGGGCCAGGCCGGGGGGGAAATCGGCTTCTGTGGTTTTGCGGTGTTGCGTTTGCTGGTGGCCAAGCAGCAGTGCACAGCAGACATAGGCAGGCAGTAAGGGGCTGTGGGACTGTGGGACAATTATCAAGGACAACTCTTGGGAACCCCTGTGCCAAAGACTATTGCCTCAGAACTCTGCAGACAGGATCCCCTACACATCATTGCCAGCTGTGCACTGCAGCTGCCTCCACATGTGCATGTGTTGGGGGAGTTCAGGGGTGCCCCTGCCTCTTTGCTGGGCACTCAGAGACACCAATGAGCCCTGGTGTTCCCAGGCCTGTACTGCATGGGCAGTACAAGATGCTGCTCCTTATCCCGCTGCCCCTCACTGGGGTCAGCACTGCTCTGCTGTCACCCCAGGAAAGCCAAGTGCTGGTGCAGCAGGTTTGCTCCCAAGAGCGGTGCGTTGCGGGACTTGCTCTTTAATCATCCGCACATCCCCAGTGACCCACTAACCCTGGCAAATGGAGAGAGGGAAAATCAATTGGCAGGAGAATTACCCATCAGGCCTTATAGGACACTGCGGCCGCATGCAGGCTGATCAATGAGCACTGCTCCCTCTCCCGCTCCTTGTTAGCTCTGTGCATCCTGACAATCAGTCTGGGGCCACAGTAAGCAGTCCTATGCCTGCCCCTGCCCCTGCCCTGTCAGTTCTGGAGGACACGGGCAGCGGTGGCAAAGGACAAGGTTGGGCTGGTACAGACTGCATTGTGCTACCTGTCACGTGGGGCTGGGACGGAGCCATGGCAAACAGCAGGGCCAACTGACCTGCTTGTGCCCAGATAAGCAATGAGGACAGCCCCAACATTGTGGAGCCCTGGCTCTGGGCACGGCCCTGCCTGGCAGCCCCGGGCACAGAGCTGGCAGGATACCAAAGACCAGCTCTGGGTCGGTGGGAAGGCAGCCCATGGGAGCCCCAGACTCTCGACACCCCGCGCAGGCCACTGAGCTCAGGCCCCGTGGTGGGCAGAGCAGCACAGTCCCTCCCTCTCCCCACCCCCCCCACGGAGGCCACCGTGCTTCCACAGTGCCTGCGACCATCGACCGTGCATTCCAGCTGCAGCCGCAGCCGCTCCTGGTAAATCAGTAACGTCTGGCCTGTGCGAGAGGACAACTCTGCCTGTACCATGGGCATTGCCAGCCAAGCGAAAGCGGACGCTCCCCGATCCTTTGAGGTGAGGGCTTGACTCCCTGCAGCGGTGCGGGAAGGCTGGGGGCTCTGGGCAGGGCTGTTAAACATGACCCAGGGCTCCCCAGTCCTGGGGGGACTCGAGCCAGGCTCAGTGCCGTTGTAGCAGTGGAGCCAGGGGTGCCATGGGAGCTGATGGAGTAGGCTTTGCGTCCGGTCTCTGGAGGGGCAAGCGTTGCTTAGGGCTCCGTGGCTGTGTCTGCAGGGTCTGGCAGGGCAGGAGTGGTGCTGGTGCAGGTGGGTGGACGTGCTGCCTTTTACCTGGTGCAGCTGCCTGGGTGCTGATCTGGAGTAAGTCAGGTGAAGTTTGTCCAAGTCAGTCCCTTCACTAGCAGCGAGGCAGAGGCGGTACCCCAACAGCTCGTCCTGCCACAACCACAACAGCTCCCGCACATGGGGCTGTTCCCAGTGATCCCAGTAGCGACAGCCCCGTGCGCTGCTCTCCACACCCACCCCGGCAGCGAGACCCCAGCAGGATGCCGGATCTCCCCTCGGCCCCCACTTGTGACGCTGCTGTATCCACCCACAACCCTGGTGCAGCGCGAGGAGCTCTGGAGTGCAGGGACCTGGTGCAGCTTGTGCACTGCCAGGTGCAGCTGTGGGGGAGAGCTGGGGTGGGTGTTCTTCTCCCACACATCAGCGTGACCCAAGTACGTGGTCCCCGCCGAGTTGACGGTGCACTGGCTGTCGCTCCCTGCCATCTCTCCCAGGAAAGCAGCACTTGTGCTAGAGAGCAGCTGCCTGCAGCCTCCCGTACCATGCCCGAAGTGCCAGCCCTCGCTGTGCAGACACACCTGGGGATGTGGTGAGCCAGCTGCTCCCATGCTTGTGCGTCTTGGGAGACCCTGCTCCTCAAAGGGCCAGGCCCTTCAGGATTCACTGGGCACGTGAGTGGAGAGGTGAAGCCTGAGGCAGTGCACCAGCAGGCTTGCTGTGTGTGGGAAAGCAGGCGCTGGAGAGGGCGGGAATTTAACCCTTATTCAGGCAGGGAAAACTGCCAGTCCCAGGCAGGCTGCCTTGCTTGCTGTAGTAGTCTGGTGCTTGGAGGTTTTTGCAAGACAGTGTGGCTGGATGCAGGTTAACCCACTCAGGTGTTTGTTGCTACAGTGCTTGGGTGGCCAGCAGCCCCTGCAGAGGAAGATGCAGAAGGTGTGCAGTTCTGCTTTTCCCCCATGCTGAGACTTGTAAGATCTCCCTTGATTCTGGAAAGATTGTTGCTGTTGCTGTCGAGGTGTTAGCTGTTACTATCCTTGTTTCATTTCCAATGCTCCCTAGCAGACTGTTAGCATCCGTGGGACTGCTCCTGGGGTGGGAGCTGATATCTGCCTGGGACGCGTACTCTGGGTGACAGGGGTTTTGAAGCCTGGAAAGGCACAGGACTCCTTTGGAAATGCGTTATTTTGTGTGCCTGAGTATGAATTCAACCTGCGACTGGTCCCTGTGACCGGGGCCCCTCCTGAGTCTGTCAGACCCTCCAAGTGTGTCCCTGGAGGAAGGGGTCTGCCACACAAGAGGAGATCACGTAAGTGGCACTTGTTTAGCCTGCAAAGTGAAGTGGATCTAATTGCTGCCTGTGATATGTATATAAATACTTACATAAACAAAGGAGGAGAGAAGAGCTGCACAGGCTAACAGACAATGCTGACGCAAGAGTAGGATAAACTAGCCGTGAATGTGTGGGCTAGAAATTAGGCCATTTCTAACCGTCATAGCAAAGAAGGGTCTGAAACAGCTTTCCAGGAAGAGGAGAGAGAGTGAGAGAAGACCTGGAGGAAGGAGTTTGGTGAGAGGATTTCAGACGTGGCAGCTGAAGGATGGAAAGAGCAACCTCCCACTCTCCCACAGCCCAGTGCTGGCCGGCTCTGGCTCCGCACAGCGCTGGGCTCTCACCCCAAGCTGCAGGACTTGGTGCCAATGCTGACAACAGCCACAGGTCTTTGCAACCCTCTCCGGGCTCCCTTTGGCTACACCAACCCGGTCTTCACCCTGTCACAGGATGGAGTGGCAGCACCTTCCCTCCTCCCCGGGGAGGTGCCAGCTTCCCCTGTCTCAGGAGCAGTTCCAGCTGGCACCCTTGCTGGGGAGCGCCTTGGTTTCTTTTTCCTGCTCTTGTCATGCCCTGGGGCTGGTTGTCTTCTTCAGATCTTACCTGTTGCACCTTTCTAGGTCCCACCACTGCAGTGCTAGCACTGCACGTTTTCCAGGATTCTCCCAGCCGGATGCCTTCCCTCCAGAGAAGAGTAATTCAGTGATACACTGAGTGACGGCTGTGGTTCTGCATTATCGCTAACCCAGGGGGGACCTGAAGCCCTGATGGAGAACTGTGAAGATGCCAGAGCAGTGTTCAGCAGCATAGCATGGGATGATCCCCATGGGATGGCTGCCCTTGACAGAGAGATTTGTGAGAGACAGCAGGGAAGGTGGCTTAGACTCTGTAACACCAGGGACGGTGGAGAGTGGGGAAATCCAAATAAACTGCTCTACTCTGGGTTTCTACTTGTTGGTGGTACGTGCAGGCAGCTCTACTAGACTAGTGAGGCGTGACTTTCTTTGATGGAAGCATTACTGATTTGTTCCTGTCACTATAAAATCTTCTTGAAAGATTTTATAACTCTCTCTGATGATTTTTCATCCATTTTTCCTGGTGTTAGAATAAGACTCATTGAATTATAATTTCTAAGATACTAAACTTGTATCTTTTTTCAAGATAAGTGATTTTTTTCCTCAGCAGAGAAGTTGATTTAATAAGAGAAAATGAATGTGAATGACTCTGCAAGTCTGTAATGGAGTTCGGGGGTGGGGGTGGCCAGTGCATTTTTCCAACCATGCACATTTGTGTCTTAAACATTATTGGGAACTAATGAGGTACCAGAAGATTGGGAAAAAAAGCAAGAATAATCCTGACAATTGCCATCTGGAGCATTTAATTTCTCCCCCTAGTGAAATAACAAGACAGAAAAAAAGGAAAGAAATAAAATCAATGAACGGCAATAGTTGAACAGAACTACAGGCAGCAGACCGCAGGCACAGGCTCAGATGGGTGCCACGGCCAGGCTGGGCAGAGGGAGATTTGCCCCTGAGAGGCCATGAGCCGGAGCCACCTCTGCCTGCAGGGACTGCCTGGTCGCAGGACTGATTTAGGGGTAGATCCTGGCCTGCTTGGTTTGTTGCTGCAGGGTGGTATCTGGGGGTGGCTGAAGCTCTGCTGGCTGAGGCAACACAAAGGGACATTGTGGCATTGCTCTCGCTTAATTCCCTGTGTGGCGGTGTGTCAGAAGGAGAAAGGCAGTGGGTGGGAACCAGGCCCCTCTGTGGCAGCGCACATTCAGAGGAAAGCTGAGGCATTTGGGGGGGTCTTGTGCAGAACGGTCACTTGTGCTGTCAGCGAGACGTGCCCCTGCCTGCTTGGCATGGACATGGCTCCGGAGAGGTGACGGGCAGAGCTTGGGATCCTTCTCCAATGTCTTTGGGCAGATGGGTCTGCATCCAAAGGATTCCTCTGTATTGGCTCCAGGCTTCCTGCAGCTCAAGGGTTCTTGTCAGCTCCATGAAGGTGCAGGTATATGCACATGCCCCAGCTGCAGGAGGTCTTTCTGCTCTGCTGCTTGCAAGGGTGTACACAAGTGTGCGTTGCTGTTGTCCCATCTGTTCCAGAGTCTGCCCGCCTCTGTGTGGATGCATGCCCATGGGATGCCATCAGACCACGTGTCGCTTGTATTTCTGATGATTTATCTCCTTACTATATACATTTTTCCAAGCAGAACTTTGTGTTCCTCCTGCTCTTGTTTCTAATCTCTGTAGGGCCTTTTCACTTGCCTACTCCCAGTTTCACACCGCATTTCATTAAGGTGTTGTTTGATCCCTTCTTCCAAGTCACTAATAAAAATAAGGCCCAGTCCCAGTCCTCACCCCAAGCCGGTGGCAGTAGCTGGACAGCAGTGGTGACAGCTCGTTTTGCGTCCAGCCTTCGGCTACGTTCAGGCCTGACTGAGAGGCCGGCGGAGCCAGTCTCCCACGCTGCCATGTCTGGCGAGGCTCTGCCCGTCTCACAGCAGCTGCCAGCCTTAGGGTGCAATCCCAGGCCAGAGACTTCTGACTCGGGCCCTTCGTTGGCCCATCTCCCGGCCTGGCCGGGCAGCTGCATGCGCACAGCATCCTCCGTACTGACACGGCTTCCCTCAGCCCCGTTTCTTCTGCCAGGGCATCAGCTGTCAAGACACCACGGGCTCTCAGGGTCCTGCGTGGGTTGTGACGGGTCCTGCCAAGGGTCTGTGCCATCCCTGTCCTGCCNCTCTCGGCCTCGAGCTGTTCGGTGTGACTCTGCCATGTGCAGGCCACAGCTGCTGGCTTCCCAGTTCAGACTTTCTGTGCTCCCCCCTCAGGCCCTTTGTTCGACAGATATTTTTGCCGTCTCCCTTCCTGACCACTCTTACTCCTTTGTCTTTTGTGCTGTGAGAGACCTTGGCTGGCAGCTCCTTCTCGGCTGTTTGTGACTCATGGTCATTTCATCCACTTCTTCCCCTCACCAGCCCCACCTCGTCCCTGGTGTCCCTGATTCAATATTCAATAGCCCAGCCTATTCCCTGCAGCCTTCACTTTTGCCAGGTGGCCTTTTCTGCTTCAAAGCCTGCATCCCTTCGCCTGAGACCGGCAAGCTGTTCGGCCCCAGTACGTGTTCTGCGGAGCTGCAGTTCTGATGAACCTCNCCAGTCTCCCACGCTGCCGTGTCTGGCGAGGCTCTGCCCGTCTCACAGCAGCTGCCAGCCTTAGGGTGCAATCCCAGGCCAGAGACTTCTGACTCGGGCCCTTCGTTGGCCCATCTCCCGGCCTGGCCGGGCAGCTGCATGCGCACAGCATCCTCCGTACTGACACGGCTTCCCTCAGCCCCGTTTCTTCTGCCAGGGCATCAGCTGTCAAGACACCACGGGCTCTCAGGGTCCTGCGTGGGTTGTGACGGGTCCTGCCAAGGGTCTGCGCCATCCCTGTCCTGCCCTCAGCCCCTCGCTGCAGGGTGGTGGGCACTCCTCAGGGCCCAGCTGCACGCTGTGCCTCCTGGTCTTGCAGTATCTCAGTGCACATGCAAGGATGGGCCAGCCTCCCTGAACGCTGTGCCACCCTCGCCTGTCCCCCGGGACCCTGGCGTGCTGCTGGTGGCAGACTGGGAGAGGCCCTGCGGACCCGCGCTGGCATGGCTGCAGGTTTCATGGCCTGGAGCACAAGTCTGATGNGGCTGTTTGTGACTCATGGTCATTTCATCCACTTCTTCCCCTCACCAGCCCCACCTCGTCCCTGGTGTCCCTGATTCAATATTCAATAGCCCAGCCTATTCCCTGCAGCCTTCACTTTTGCCAGGTGGCCTTTTCTGCTTCAAAGCCTGCATCCCTTCGCCTGAGACCGGCAAGCTGTTCGGCCCCAGTACGTGTTCTGCGGAGCTGCAGTTCTGATGAACCTCTACCTGGGGCCTGGACAAATGCAGGATGGGGTACACTGTGTACTCCGTGGAGCAGGAGGCTTCCCAATGCCACTGGTCTCCTCTTGCCACAGTGCCATGCTGGGAGCTGTTCTCAGACCCCAGGGAGACACAGCAGGAGAGCTGCTGTGGGACAGGCACCCTGGAAAGGCATGGTTTCGGCTTTGCTGCTGGGCAAGAAAGTTTACTCATACCTTAAAAAGGGACTAGTTGGGACTAGATTGAAACTGTCATGGCACTGTGTCCTCCCGTCTGGGCACTAAGGCTTGACCCGTGCCAGGGTGGCACTGAAAGACCAGGGGCGACGGGAGTCCAGGGTGCAGGGGGAGCTGTAGACTCCCTGGTCCTTGCATCTGAAGCAGCAGCGGACAGGACCCGTGGCTCTCCAGCGCAGGGCTGCATGTGTGGATTGAAGGAAAGGAGGAGCCCAGAGACCAGCCGGTTGCTCCTGGGCTGATCTCATTGTTTGTCACGATCAAGCCATGATTTCCGTTCTGGAGCTAGTGCCATGGAGTTGCAGTGCTCATGCTGCAGGACCCGTTAGACTCCCCCTGTGACCCTGAACTTCCAGGTCTGTGGATGCAGCCTTCTCTGCCTGTCTTGCCTGTTCTGCCAGTGCAAGGCATTTGCAGCAGGTGCTGCTCCAGCTGGGAGAGTTGCTTGGGGCCGGCTGCCCCTGGCAGGGTCAGGCTCTCACTGATGCCTGCTTTGTGCAGTCCCGCGGCCTCAGGGTGGGAGGGCCAAAGGAAGAGCCATTAGTCATTTCCTGGACAGATCCAGGCCATACCATAAATCTCTCCAGCTCTCCGTGGTTTGGGGGCTATTTCTGTTTGAGGATTGTCACGTAGATTAAAGCCTTGAATCCCAGCCAGTGATGGACTGGACACAGTCCCATGCACAGTCCTGCAGGGCTCAGCCCAGCATCCCATCTGCTCTTGGCAGGGCAGTCACTGGCCTGTCCCTGCCTGCGAGCAAGAGCTTGACCTGCAGGGCAGGCAGGGTCCTCCTGGCTTTAATTAGCCCTCACTGGCTGGGGGACTGGCAGAAATAGCAGCCCATGGTGGCGGCTGCTTATGTCTGTTCTATGCTGGAGCTAATGGTAGCTGCGTCTGCCACCACTTCAGTGTGTGTGCACGTGGCTTCTCTGACTGAGACAGATCTCTGGGGTGGAATCGCAGGTCAGCCGTCCTCCCACTCCCAAAACTTTGGCACAAGGGCTCTGCTGCATCCTGTTGTCCAAGTATGAGCCAGTTTGGGAAACCCCTGGCAAACAGCCCCAGCTCCTTGCCTGATGGGCTGGTGGAGATGCTGCTGGAGCCTGCAGCCCAGGGGCCAGACTGGCTGTTTGCGGGTGTGTACAGACACGCATTGGGTGGTGAATGCCTCCGAGCAGGTCTATCGGGGACCTCACAGTGGGCAGCACTCCAGCAAGTGCAGGATGAACAGTTTACAGGGCGAGAACCAAGACCTTTCCCTGTAAAACCCAGAGACAGGCAGGGTGCTGAGCCCCCCCCCGAGTCACACCTGCTTGTGTGTGATGTCCAGCCCCCCTCATAAGGCCCCCCTGGCAGATGGGGAAGGAGCCAGCCCTCCAGATATGCTGGTGCAGATGTGGAGATGAAGGATCATGGTTGCAGATGGGGGACAGGGCCACTGAAATGAACTGCAGGCATTGGTGGTGGTGTGGAGAGAAGACAGCTGATCAAAGGAGCAGAGCAAGCCCCAGAAGCTGGGACAACCCGTCCTCTACCCCAGGGCGCTGTGTCCAGACCCTCTGTGCTGGCTCTGCTGCGTGTGCTGCGCTCGGAGCCCTCCCTGGATGAGCAGAGGCTCTGGGTGTCCATGCGCCTGGGATGGGGTAAACCTGGGCCAGGTCCATGCTTTGCTGCCAGGATGAGGAAGGGTCCCTTCTGGGTGGCTGGTGGGAGTCACTGCAATGGGGGCTGTGCCCACTGTGGGGGCCAGGGAGGGCATGCAGTGGCAGTTGGCCCTTGCAGGGGCGGAGGGCACTTGTGGGGATCCCTGCATGGTGTGGGGCTTCTCGGTGAGGTCCCTGACATGGGGATTCCCATGTAGGGTGGGGGTGGTCCTCTGCAAGGCCCTAAACACGAGGATCCCTGGCGGGGGGGGGTCCCCTCAGGGTCCCTGCCATGGGGAACCCTGTGGGGGTGCCTCTGTGAGATTCCTGCATGGTTGGTTGGGGGTTCTGGGGTGAGGGCCCTGAGATGGGGATCTCTGTGTGGGGCAGTCAGGGGTCCTGTACAAGGTCAATGTGGGGGTGGCCTGGGTGTAGTGTGGGGTCCTCCATCGGGCCCCTGTCGGAAATCCCCACCAGGTCCCTGAGTGGAGGATGAGCATCCTCTGTTGGGTCCCTGCCAGTGCCGGGGTCCCCTCTGTGGGGTCCCTGCAGGGATGCCCGTGTGCAGTGTGGGAGTCCTCCGCCGGGCCCCTTCCGGGGCATCATCCCTGCTGGGGTTCCCCCGGGGGGTCCCAGCTGGGGTGCCCCCGCGGGTCGCGGCGGCCGCGCTCACCGGCTCTCTTCACCTCGCAGGGCCCCCGGGCGGGCTGTGAGCGCGGCCCCCGGTGCCGGTGCCGGTGCCGGCCGCCCCGCCGCGCCGCACGGAGCATGCCTCTGAGCCCCGCCGGCAGCAAACATGAGAGCCCGGAGTCGCCGCCGCCAGAGCCGCCGCCGCCGCCGGAGCGACAGCCCCGCGCCGCCGGGGAGCCGGGCGCCGGCCTGCGGGAGGAGACGCGGCTCGACCCGGCCCGGGGCCCCAGCGGGCCCCGCTCCCCCAAGCTGGCGGCCCCGGTGCGCATGGAGGAGCCCGTGCCCGGCGCCATCGTCGTCCGCATCGGCATCCCCGACCTCCAGCAGACGGTGAGTGCCCGCCCCGGCCCCGGCCCCGGCCCCNGGCAGCCAGGGGCCGCTCCCGCCGCCGGGGCCCGCACCGGCCCGGGACCGAGCTGCACTCCGCCGCCTCCGCGAGGGCGGGGGACGGGCTGGGTGTGGGGAGCGGGCGCAGCTCAGGAGGCTCCAGCAGCGGCACGGTACCGGCATCGGTACTGCTCCAGCGCTGGCGCCGCCGGGATCGGCTCCGGCAGCAGCACCGGCTGGGCCGGGCTGCGGCAGCAGGGAGCCGCAGCG
Organism: Pelecanoides urinatrix; assembly: GCA_013400755.1. Lineage (NCBI taxonomy): Eukaryota > Metazoa > Chordata > Aves > Procellariiformes > Procellariidae > Pelecanoides > Pelecanoides urinatrix. The sequence goes on from VZTQ01005667.1 coordinate 33,495, forward strand.
CAGCGGTGGGACTGGCGGCCGCCTGCTCGCTGGCGGTGTGGACCGGCAGGAGCGGGCATGGTGTGCGGGCAGCAGGGCGGCGCCGAGCCGGCTGTGGCTGTGCGTGGGCTGTGCTCGGACGCCGATGTGACCGCAGCGGGTTCAAGGTGTCAGGCCCGGGTGCAGAACGGCAGGTTGCGGTGTGCGCTGGGTGCACCGCTGTGCCGGATGGCGGTACGGCGTGGTGTGGTGTGCCGGGCCACGGTGCCGGTGCCGCAGGCAGGACGTGCAGGTGTGACCTGTGGGGAGCCGAGGTGTGACACAGCAGGGCACGGGCATCATGGTGTGTCAGCTGGGGCAGCTGTGATGTGGGGCAGACCGTGTGGCACGGAGGAGCAGAGGGTGGCACAGCAGGTGTCTGGCAGGGCGCAATGAGCCATGGAGGGTGTGGGGTGGCTGTTACAGACCGAGGCAGTGCTGAGGGTTACCTGGGTTATTGGGTGCTTGAGGGGAGAGAGAGCTTGGGAACTGAGCTTGGTCAGTGCAGGGAGAAAGTTCACTGAAAGGCTGTGGTAACTGTGGCCCTAACAAAGAGTGCTCATTAGAGGTGGAGTGCTGGGAGCAGTGGCTTGCCTGGGGATGGGTGGGCTGCAAGGCACAGGGAGCCTGTGCTCTGGGACGAGGCGTTGTGGGCAGGAGGGGGGGTGCCCCTTGGGGATGAGGAGTGGGGGGAGGTGAGGAGACAGAGAGACTTGGGGAGAGCAGTGCATTGCTGGGGGTGACTAAAGGAAGTGAGAGCACTCCTCTTTGGTGGCGAAAGACTTCTCTTTTGGAGACTGGCGTGGGGGTCCTACTCAGTGACGGAGGCGTAGTGGCTGGGGCCAGAGAGCTTGCTAGAGGATGGTGGCACTGGGGCTGAGGGCCAAGCACTTGGGGCTGAGGTGCTGGCACGCTCACAGGCACAGCTCTGCAGGCTCAGCTGCCAAGTGCTGGGGAGCAGCAGAGGCAGGCAAGGCAGCACTGCCTTTGCTGTCGAAGAATCCGACATGCTCTGCTCTAGTGAGGACTGACCTTGTGCTGCAGGAAGGGCTTTACACCCGCTCGCTCCTGCCCCAGCCCCTGCTGGGGTTGTGAGCAAAGACCTCGGAGACACGGTGTCTGCTCTTTCCCTTCACTGCTGTATTAGCCCCGGCACATCAGCTCCTCCTCCGCCATCCCTGTGCACACCCATCCCCGAGCTGATGCATAGACCCGGGTCTCATCCTGCTCCAGCCCTCACCCCAGATCCCGTTGTGTGATGCAGCATGGGGCAGGGTGCAAGGACTGTCAGTGAGGGTTCGTGCTCTGCACATTGCCGTGGTATCCACTTTTCTGCTTTGCTGTTCTTGGGGCACTGCTCCGCACCTCCCTTCCCAGTCTTAGTTTGTTTTGGGAGTGTGCATGGGCATTGGAGGAAGCAGCGATGCTGGAGTCAGTGTGATGGTCTGTTGTAACCCCCCACCCTCTTCCTTCTTGCAAGTCCTTCACTGCAGCCAGGGGATAGTCCCCGAGTCAGAGAGAAGCGGCTCAGCCTTGCCAGACCGAAGATCACCCTAGGCAGTGGAGGGAGTGGGGCACTTCATGCAAAGCATCTTTGCATGTATAAAGTAGGAATTTCCCTCCCAGATCTCCCTTCCCCGAGGGGCAGATGCATATCAGAGGGCTGAAGAGCAGAAGTGTTTCTGGTGCAACCTCCGTGGGCTGGGGGTGGGAGCCAGCAGAGTGGGAGCTCCTGGGGAGACCCGTGGGCTGCCTGGCTGCCTGGGGGTGGGGGCTAGGGGCGTTGCTCCCTTCAGACGCGGGCAGGCAGCGCTTTGGGTGCCGGCAGAGGTGTGGTGGGGGAGCGCTGGGGACGCGGAGCAGCGCTGCCGGGTGCAGATACGAGCACCACAGTGCTCGCATCCTGGCAAGCGTAGCCTGCACACCGCCAGTCTGGTTGATGAGCACAGGGATTCACTGCAGTCGCAGCTCAGGGCTCTGGCTTCGCAGTGTGAGTAGCGGGAGCTCACGGGTTGTGTGCGGCACTGGTGGAGGGATAGGGCTGTCTGACCGGCCCTGTCCCTGCTGCCCGTTCCACGGGGCAGCGTGCTCTGGATTTCATGGCCTGCAGATGGAAGTTGGAGGCCATGCGGTGGCACCTGCTCCCCCCGGGCAGAAGCAGGATGAAAGATTTTGGTGCAGGCTCCCTACAGAGCAGTTTGCCCTGGGGAGCCGTGGGAGGCTGCGATGGCGGCTCTGTCAGACCCTCTGCTGCCCCGCGGGCTGGGCGAGGGGAGCCAGACCCCCTGAGCTGCTCCCTGCATGGTACTCCCGTGCTGTCACCAGCCCGCAGCTGTGCTCAGGCTGGTGTCAGGGGCACCCCTTTCTTTCAAACCAAGACAGTGCCTGCAGAGGGCTGTTGCATTTATAGCTCAGGTGGGGGCTGACTTCCCAAATAGAAACTGCCTGTTTTGCAAACTCCTCTTCTGTGCTAGCTGAGGTACCTTCACTTAAATAAAGGGAGGCAGGAAAAACCCAGCTGGCTTAACAGTGTGCATCCCTAAGAGCTGTATAGTGTCCTATGGCTGGCCCTGAACCTCCCTAGGTTCCTGTGCATTATCCCCATGCATCAGCTCTCTGAGCTGGGCACTCACAGTGCTCATTCCTCGTACCTTGAGCAGACAGGCTTTGTCCCTGTCTGCAAGGTGACATCCAAGCAGATGGGGGCCTGACCAGTGTGAAAGGGGGCAAGGGGAAAATGATCAATTAAGTCTGTCCCATCTGCCACTGCTGGGCTTGCTGCTGCACACCCGTCTCATCCATGAGGCAATCCGGGATGTGTTGGAGGATATTTGCTGTGTTTTGGAGAAGCTCATAGGACCGATGCTCTAGAGCTGTGTGCATTCCCTGTCTCTTCCTCCTCTCTCACAGGGCGTGGGGTCCTTGGTGTCACCCAGCTGGAGAGCAGCAAGGATCCTAGACCTCTTTCCTGCTCCGGCTCCTGGCCCATATGGGTCCTGCTCCTCCCTGCAGTTAGTGGGCATTGTGCTGGCACCCATCCTACCCATTCCCAGGGCTGCTGTGGCTCAGCAGGGCTGTGGCACACTGTCTCTCAGGCCAAGTGGGGACACCTCTCCTGGCATGGTCTCTTGCTGCTCAGACCCTTTTCCCTGGGCTGGGATAGGCCTTTGCACTTCAGAGCAGCTGCTGTTGAGCTGTTGTTCGCCTAAGTCTGCATTTGCAGGGCAGGAAAGACCCTGAGGCACAGGCATCTTCCCGGAGGTGTCCTTCCCCTGCATTTGCTGTTCTGCTTGTCTGGCTTTGCTGCAGTGGTAGCCCTCCCTGGAGGACAGCCGGCAGGGAGGCTGACACTGGCCACTCTGGGTCTGTGTGGGGCTCTCGCTCCTGGCCAGGGTTAGTGTCTGCACCCTGGGAGGGATCTCGCAGCCTGTGGGTGCAGACTGGGACTCAGGTGGGCTGAGGAAAGGGAAGGATGTCCAGTAGGCAGGGATAAGGCACAGGACCCTGATGGCACCTGCAAGAGAGGCAGTCAAATACCTGCCTTGTAATGGGACTAATACCAATCCTCTTCTGACCTGGACCTCTCCAGAGATTGAGTTGCTCTGAGTGATGGGGCACATGCATTGGGGATCATCCAAGAGAAGAGGCATTCTTCCCTGCTTGCTCTAGGAAGAGCACAAACATAAGGAGAAGGGATGGGACCCCAACAGAGATAGCTGGCCTCCGCAGGACTGTGTGGTGCTGGCAAGGAGCTGGTGTGCCAAAGGGGTTTTGCTCACTGAACTCCAGCCCTTGCAGTCTGAAGTGACCCCCTACCCTCCTCCCATGGGTGCCTCTGGGGCTCTGGGTCTGGCTTGGCAGTTGCAGCACATGGCTGATGTGACATGGGCTTTGCTATAGCAAGCACTGCTTGAAGATGGGGATTGTTTCTTTTGGAATCTTCAGGCACAGGGTGGACAGGTAGCTTTTCAGTAACAAGTCAGACTCCATTAGCTGCCAGAGTTTCAGAGATCAGGACTTCAACTGGGCAAAGTTCGGTTTATTCAAGTTCATGTCTTCTGTCAGGGTTGGAGCCTTCAGGTGGGTTTTTAGATGGTGAAGCAGCTGACTTTTCAAGTCAAGTTTCCCAGCTCTCTTCGAGTTGTCTCCAAGCCTCATTTAGGTTCCTTTGCTACTCTCCATCACTGTCTTTATTCAACCGAAAGCCTTTGAAATCACTGTTAGTGGTTTCCATTGCTAGGAGCAAATCTCCACCCGAGGCTGTGACCTTGTCTCTGAAAAGGCAGTCTCTTCAGGCACATCACTGTTTACATCCTAATGATGGGCTGGCACTTTCAGGTTAAATAGTCTGAGCAACTTGCGCTGACTCTTGAGCTCAGGGAAGAGAGGGTAAGCTGCCCTACACCATACAAACAGCTTGAGAAATGGAACCTGGAGCGCAGGAAGAACAGGACACATCTCCTGCTCCGCACAGACACGTGAGATGCAGAGAGGGAGGTGGAGATGGGACAGAAGGATGGGCCCTTCTTCAGTGCAGAAACTGGGGAGGGATGTGCTTGAATGGGAAGGGATCACGTCTTAACTAGCAAAAGGAGACTCCTTTTCTCGCAGTGCAGAAGTAGCTGGTGGCATTCACTGTGGTGAAGAGCTCTGCTGGGGACATAAACAGGCTATAAATCCCTCAGACTACTGACCGTCAGAGCTTGCAAATGGCCTTTCTTTTTTGACAGGCAGGGTTGTCCCAGGGAGTTGCACGGTTCCCAAAGCCTATGGGCATGGGACAGCCTTGCAGGTGATGGGGGCCATGGACTGTCCTGGGCAGGGGCAGGGGCTGGGACTGTGGGAGATGAGCAGTGCTTGGCACGTGCTGGCACACGCTGCTCCTGTGCTGGGGAGTGCCTGGGACCTTGGTCAGGAGCCACACGATGCCCTACAGCCTGAAGGGTCCTCTGTCCTGCACGGCCCCTGGCAGGTGGCTCCCCTACTTAGCTGAATATTTTTCATGGTGCCCAGAATTTGCTGTCCCCTGTTCCCCTCTGTGAGCAATCTGTGTGGCAGCTGAGGCACTCAAGGCAAGTGTTTAGGGGAAGGAAGGTGCCACAAGATGGGTATCTCTTGTTCCTTCAGTTTTGGGTCCTTGCCTCCTCTCCTCCCCTCCCTTCCCACTAGCAGTTTCCGAAGGACTCTAAGTAGCAGTGCCCCGTGTGTGTGGGGACTGAGCTCTTTGGGAATTGCCTGGGCCTCCCCAGCCTGATGTGGGGTCCACTGTGAGGGGACCCCAGTTCCTGCTCCTCCCACCTGGACTGTGGGTGCTGTGCTCCTGCAAGCAGGTTTTGGGGGACGATGGGTGCAAGGGGGGTGGCCGGTCTGCTGGGAGCCCTGAGGTGGAGTGAAGTCAGGGCAGGTCATGTTGGTGGCCTGGCAGGAGGAGGAAGGACAATTCGTGCTGTAGTGGAGGGGAAGAGTGATATTGAGAGCAAAGAGACCCTTTGAGGGGCAGATGCTAATCTGGGATGAGAAGCAGAAAGCTGTTTGTGTGGGAGAGGCATGGAGCTGTGGACGGGTTTCTTGTGACGGTGCCGTTTGGGAGTGTCTGGGCTGCGCAGGGAAGTCGGGCGCACGAGGACATCAACTGGAGGGACCGTCCGTCTATGGGAGGCATGTAAGCATGGCTGGTTGGCGATGCTGGGAACATGGGCTCTGCTCCTCAGCACCGGCAGAGTGGGCAATGCCGAGAGGGAGCCGCCATCTCTTGTAGTGTCTGTTTGGGTGCAGCCCTGTGGTGCCAGTCTTGGTGGTTTCAGGTCAGCTCATTGGTTCCCAAGCTGGCAGGATCACAGTTGGTAAGGTGGATTTGCGGCCCTGGAGAGAATTTGGTCTCATCGGCAAAGGGGATCATGCTGAAGCGCGGCCCGTTAGCTGTGTCGCAGCCGGGAAAGCCCGAGTGATGCTGAAGGATACGCATCCTGTGAAAGGATGTCCTGTGGTGTCCAGGCAGTGGGACCTGACATGTCTTTCCTCTGCTGGCATCTGTCGCGCAGGAGGGCTCCTCCCCCATGCAGGGCTTTGGGGATGTGTCAGGGACCAGCAAGGAAATGTCTCAGGACCAAGGGCCTTGGAGGCATGGGACCACCCAGCTCCATTTGTGAGAGGCTCTTTGAGGTCTCTGCTGAGGCCAGGGCCTCCCTTTGCTGCGGGATGGTGTTGTTCATTTCCCTCTGCGGCTGCAGAAAAGGCTCTGCCCTCATCCCTCAGCCACCTGATACTTCAGGTTAATATTTTCTGGCTTGTTATCTCCTAATGCAAATGAAAGAAGAGCCTGAAAATCAGTGCACAAAGCATTGATTTTTCTGTTAAGCCAAGGGAAATGAAGAAATAAATTTTATTTATTACAAAAGAAGATGGGCAAAGTTTTCCTGAACTTCTGCTTAGCCAGGACTGATGGTGGGAAGGTAGGCTGCTAAGAGACGGTGTGGCGTGCCATTCATTTGGGATTTGATTTGAATTCACTGTGCCGCAAGCCCATGAGTGCGGCTGCAGTCCATCCTGCAATCAGTACCAGTGCTGCGTCTCTGCAGCCTGGTGAGGCAGGGATGCGGTGGCCACGAGCCGTGGCCGAGTGAGCTGCCCACGGCCGATGGAGGCACAGGGACCGCCCGCAGCTTCGCCTGCGGCCAGAGGGGAGGTGCTGTGCGGCCAGCGCAGGGCGGGTGGGGAGGGGGTTGTGGCGCCTTTGGCGCAGAGGGGCCATGCGACAAGGGACACTGGTTCTGACCAGGTGGTTTGAAAAGGAGGGCTGTTTTGTCTGTAAATAAAAGGCCCTTTCTATAAAACATGCTACCTACTGCACTGTTTCCTCTCCCTAAAATAAAAACGGAGAAAAGACAGGGGCATGTAGGAAATGCCAGTGGACACATCTCTTCTGAGCCAGGGAGTGCTAAAGCCTGTTGCTCTGCTGCTGTGTGCTCTGTCCCCTGGTGATTGCCCAGGACACAGGATGGACTTTAACTATGAAAAGTATGTGAAGAGGGGCAGTCAGTTTCTCTGCGCTGGCTCGGCAGCTGCAGATGCTCGGCAGCGTGTGAAGCAGCTGGGATGGCCGCTGCAGCACCACGCTAGTGGGCATGGCAGCAGACCTGCCCGCAGCCCGCTCGGGCTTCCTGGACAAGGTGCAGTCCCTCAGACTGGCTGCTTTCCTGCAGCTACCGAGAGTTTTAATCTGCACGGCTGTGCGGATGCCACGTGCTAAGTAACATGGTGCTGACTGTGGACACCTCAGCAGACAGAAATGCTGAGCTCATGGAAGCAATTGATACGAAAAGGATGAATGAAACTCTTCTTAACATTTGTTGTGGGTTAAAAATCCAATAGTAAAAATCATAGTGAAAATCTGCTGGCATGTATGCTTCATATAAATTGCTGTCTCAAATCCATGTCACTCCTAGCGTGGCTTCAGGTGTTGGCAGAACAGGAAAGGCTTCCCGGGGCTGTGGTGGCAGAGGCCTGGGACAGCACCGTGCTCTGGGGCATCCTGGCTCCCTGCAGGACCCCCTGGCACCAGGGCTGATGTAGTTAACATGCAGACTTTGGGTAGATCTGCCCTATATACACTATATGTTGATAGGAATCGACACAGGGGCCCACTAGTTGCACAGAATCCCTCCTCACCATCAGCTGCTGCAGCACAGAAAAATACGAGAGGCTGCTGTTGTATCAAAGGAGAAGAAGAATCGTCTGGTCAGCCGTGTAGTCTTTGAGTGTGTGATGGTGTAATTAAGGACTGCATGGTGCTGAGCTCACGAGGGGGCAGAGCCAGCATGCTCCGCATTCAGCAACTGCCTGCAGACAGCGTGGCTGGCAAGTGCCACTCTCCTCTCTGGCTCCAGGGATCATCTCCCGCAGGACCTAACACTTGCTGGGAAATTCGGGAAACTCCTGGCTGCCCTCGTGTGTGTCAGCCTCTGCAGGGCTGAATTTGGGGATTAACCCTGCTCGATGGGCTGTGCAAAACGGAGTGGGTGGGCAGGGGTGAGCAGTGTGCAGTGACCAAACAGGGCCGAGCAGACCCCCCTGTGAGAGAGTGGGGCTGCAGCCCAGGGTCCGGTGTGCCAGTGGCACAGGGAGCCCAAGCATTTCACGCACCCACTGTCAGTACTGTGCCAGCGTTTCGCTCCACGCACCCATTCCGTACCATGGCTATAGGGCAGGAATTGGTTTGCTTTGACAACCTGGGCTCTGTAGCGACTCCCAAGATAGCAATTTATTTGGAGTTTGATAACCTGCGAACCTCCCCTCCTCCTTTAACCCTGTTCTGTGCGAGCTGCTGGTGCACGCTGGTGCTGGCCCTGGCACAGGGAGGGAGTGTGAGCCTGGCCAAAGGAAAGAGGAGGCCGATGTGCAAGGCCCTGAGAATCCTTCCTAATGCTGGTGGGGCTTCTCTACATCTCGCCAGCCTGCTCCTGCATTCGGCCCACAGCTCTTTGTTCTCCAGGAAGAGCCATTTCAGCTCAACTTTTGGCTGCGCATTGCTCTGTGGGAGGGGGTGGTGGAGACCCAGGATAAAATTATCCAAAACTCCCACAAGATTTATGAGATTATAGTCTGTTTTTTAAGGAGGCAGAAACATGCCCAAGCTAAGATTTGTTTCTCTGAAATAGTTATGAATTGTGGGTCTGTATCATTAAAACACATTTGAAAACTGATTCCCAAAGTCTTGCAATGGGAGTGCTTTGGAAGCGAGTCGCAACCTTGTTTGGGGCCTGGTGGTAGGAAAAGGTGGCAATACAGAAATAATCCTAGGAGAGTGCAAAGATGTCTCTAGAGATCATCAAAGTCCTCTCTGTCTGCAGTGTGTACAGGCGCTGAAATCCTGCAAGGTGCCTGACCAAACCTGGGATATACCCCTGCTTTCTGCAGCAGCTGGTGGGCAGCCGTGACCGCCCTCCACATGGCCAGGTGCCACCATGGTTGTAATAATGGAGGGGCAAGGTGCAGGTTTTCTATTTACTTTTTCATTGGAAGCAGGGAAAACTTGTTCCAAGGAATCACGACACAGCACATTGCATGAAAAATGTATACGTAGGGAGATAAGAGCCTCTTGCACGTACATAGGAAGCTGCTAACTATCAGAGAGCTGGAGCTTATTGAAATAGCTCGGAATGGTGGTGTACAGCTGATGAGACTTCCTTCCAGAGATTTCCAAGGGCTTTTCTTCTCCATTGTGTGCTGGCAACTCTTTTTCCTTTCCCTTTTAAATCATGTTAAAGCCAGACCGAGGAGCCGCTGTAGGTTAAAATAACATTTTTCCCCATTAGCTTTAACCTGCAGCAGCTCTCTGCGCTGGGTCAGCGAGCACCAGCGGAGCCCAGGGAGGAGATGGGCCCCCTGCAGCAGCAGCAGCAGCCTGGCATGTCCGTGAGCTGCCTCCTTCGTGGGGAACACAGGCCTTTCTCCTCTTCTGGATTGCGTTCAGCTGGATCTGGTGTCAAATGGTGTCCATAGACGTTGCCTCTGGCAGAAATGGTGACTGCCCTTTTGCCAGCGCTGGCACTGGCGCTGCCCGGGGCTGCAGGGCGGATCTGGTGGTGTCTAGCTTTATTCCAGGTGTTTACACCGAGCGATACCAGGGATGTGTTGTGAGCTCCTGGTGGTGCGGATGGAGCCCGTGATTTAAATATACACCCACCCACATTTGCTATCACAAATCAGGAATAAAAAGCTCAAAATCATGTTCTTGCATTTTATCTTCTCCAAGGTAATTTTTAACTCGAGAAATGAAAAGCCTTGCTTTACCACAAAGGCCTTTCCCCAAGAGCTGAGGAGGACATCGCCCTGTGTCCCGAGGCCACGCGGGAACGTCGCTCGCTGCGGCTTCCTTCAGGAGGAGGAAGACATGGGAGCCAGTCTGTGCAGCCGGCTGTTTTCTGTGCCCAGAGAGGGAAGGGAGCCCAACACAAAAGAGAGGGGCGAGGAGAGCAGGGCTCGTGCTGCAGCCCTGCCAGCATGGCGTCTTCACGAGGGGCAGGAGTGCGGCCGCCGGCCATGGCACCTGCCCTCCGCTCCTGGGCACGCAGGCTCCTCTCCTCTGTCCCAGGCTTCGCCTCTCACTGGTTTCCCAGTACCACATAGATCCTAAAATCCCTTTTTCCAGGCTCTGTTTTGTCTCAGCTATGTGAGCAGTGAAAAAAAAAAAAAAGAAAAATCAGCAGAACTTTATTGCTGCAAAGGGAAGATCTGGAGGTCAGGAATTGACCTCCAAAATGGCCTAAACCTGTGCTGAAAACTTTGATCCTTGGCCAAAGCATCTGCTTTCTGCTGCTGTAAAAACCTCTAGCTGTCAATAGTTGTATTGGATTTTTCACCCTTTTAGGGGAGAATCAAACCACTTATGCACATGCTTTGAGATGCTTTTTGATTACAAGCCGCACATTGTTTTTTCCATAGGAACCCAGCCTCTTTCAGATCAGATTAATAGTGCTCAATGAATGAGGCAGCTGTTCTGCTTTTTTTTATCTTTCTTATTCACTGTGCAGCCCCATGCTTCATTACTGTATGCTGTTGAATGCGGCACCAAGCATGACATATTTTAAAGTCCCTTTGTAGCTTTTTTTGTGTCTGTTTTCATAACGCAAGCGTTTGAGCACTCTTATCAGCATCCAGACCATAGGATCTGTAGAAGAGGGGGCTGAGATCCTCAGTATAACGAACCATTGCATTTCATCCAGCATCCCTTACACCAGCTAACCAAGGGGTTAGCTGCAGCGTAGCAGCCGGCCAGCACAGCGTGCACGTGCAGAGCTGGTGCGAGCTGAGGAGCCCACCCGCTCCCTGGGGAGCGTGTCCGCAGCAGCGTGTCAGTTTGTTCCTTGCACGAAGGGAGGTGAGGAGCAGAGAGATGGCAGCCAGCGTTTGCACACCAGTCATTAACATGGGTCACGTTCCTCAGCAAAGGTGCTGCGGTTTAGGCTGCAGTTTAACAGTTAGTGCTAAACCTCTTGGCCAGGGTTGCTGGAGTTTACGCCTGAAGCCTGCGTGGGGAACAGGGCCGAGCGCGGGGCTCCGTGGCCACCCTGCTTTGCCCGAGGTGTCAGAGCCCGTGGCACAGCTGTGCCCGGCTGTGGGAGGGCTGCCCAGCCCGTGTGAGGGGGATGCGGCACAAGGTGCGAGGGCTGGGCGGGGGGCACCGTGTCTGCAAAGCGCTGGTCCTCTGTTCAGGCAGGCAGTGGGCCATACTGGCCGGCTCTGTGGCCCTGGGCTTTCTGCTGGCTCCGGTGCTGCCCGTCACCAAAGACTGGCATGAACTCTGGGCCACGTGCTGCGAGCTGGTACGGGCACAGCTCGCCAGGCTCGCTGGGCACACAGGCCCCTTGCTGCGGGGTGTCTGGGCCGCAGATCCAGGGCTGGCAGCCCCGAAGCCCGGCGTGGGGACTGAAGGCCACGCCGCCACCTCGAGGGGCCAGGGCAGCGAGGGGCCGGGGCGCTCTGCCCCTCCCCGCCCTCACCCGTGCAACAGGGCCGGTTCCTGCCTGCAGCGCGTCCGTCGGGCGCGTCGTGCCCGGCACCGCTGGGACGCGCTGCGTTAGAAGTTATTTATCTTTCCCCCAGTGACTTCAGCCGGAGGGTCCTGAGCGGAGCCGGAGGGTCCTGAGCGGGCACAGCAGCAAGGCCTTGCGGAGCAGCCCCACAGTGCTGGCTCGGGGTGCCGCAACACACGGAGTGATCAATCAGCGCAAATCAAATGAGTGATCTCGAAGAATCCCTGGGTTAAATGTGTGAAACTAGTTCAGATAGTAACCCAACTTTTAACCATAAATCAGTGCAAGTGTTTCTTTCATGTCAGCCAATTCAGCTCATGGGTGAGCAGATCCAGAAGTGAGGAGCCAGGTAAAAGGCAGTTTCAAGAGGGTGAGACCTACCAGCTCCAAGATCTTGATGGTTGTGAAGAAACAGTTAATTTAAGTAACTATTAATAAAAGTCCCTTTTTATGTCTGTTGCTTGTAGGTGCAAGAGGTATTTTGGTTGCTTACACATTTCCTGTGAATCCAGCACAAGTAGTTTAGAGTAGCTGTTTTTCATTTGTTAGCTCTGAGAAATATTTTAATATCCTAAATGAACATTTTTAATGCCAATTTTTATCTTAGTCCACTTTGACTTAAATCACAAGTCAAAAACTACTCATCCTCTAAGTAAGAAATATGCTACTCACTCTTTTCTAAAATATTTGGGTAAAATTAAAAAATTGAATTTATATTTTACATTATAATTGCTTAAATAGATGCATGCAGTTACAGTGTATCTACTTAGGAAAAAGCACTTTTGGTTGTAAAGTCTATATTAAATCGCAAATTAATCTAATGTAATGGTTATGAATTGATCCGGCTCAGCCTTTCTTTAGGAAAATTGCTAAGGACTACCAATGCAAAACAACATCAGACTCCATTATTTACAACCAGATTTTCTGCCAGCTGATTTATCATGGTTACAATTGGTGATCACTTTGACTTAAATCGATCCACTTTGCTTCATTATGTGCGTGGAGGGAGGCTTTTGCCTGAAGCAGGAGAGCTGTGGGTCACCGCGTTGGATCTGTGGCTGTGGTTGATTATTTTGGGGACTGGGAAGTTTAGCTGCCAAGTGTTGTGCAACATCCTTTGGGACATTGTGGGTGAATTATTTAATGAGTTGTTTTGAATAAATGCAATTTATTTGCATAAAACTGTTAAACTTCATTTAAAGAAAGCCACGTAAATATGCATGTGTGCGCTAGTGTAGCGGATTCAGCCCTCTGCTTATCAACAGGGCAAGGCAGTCACCGCAGCCTAGGTCCTGCTCTGCAAGCATTTCGCAGCCCTGATGGAGACCGGGTGGGGAAAGGGGACTCCCTTCTTCAGAGCAGAGAGGGTATTTCAGGCTCTGAGGCCAGTTAGTTGCCGGCCCCTAATTATTGCGAAGGCTGGTGGCTGGTGCCACAGAGAGGGCAGGAGAACCTCGTCGTGTGGCATGATGCCGGGTTTCCTGCATTTTGTCCCTGGCAGACTATTTGCGTACGGCGAGAGCTGGCTGGGCTCGGTCCCTGGAGTGAGAACGCCTGAGCTGGGGGTGCAACTGTGGGTGCCCAAACCTTCCCGTGGTTTAGGGGCTGAAAAAGGACAGGCTGTCTCTGGCAGCAGGGTCTGTCTAATCCTGGGGCAGTCAGGAGCTGAGGACCCTTCCTTGAGGCATCTGAGACAGCTCCGGAGGAGCCTGTGGGTCCTGGGGACCATCTCAGGTGGCTCCCTGGAATCGTCCCTGCCACACAGGCAGGCACTGCTCTGAGCCCATCTTGCTCTCCAGTTAATTGCTTCCTCATAGAATTGCTCTGAGAAGATTTGAACATGACACTGACTAATGAGACACATGCCTCCAAGGAAGGGAGGGTTCCTGCACAGAGGCACGAGGGGCTGGGGTGAGTGTCAGCAAGGGGGTCTGTCCGGGGTTGAGCTGTGCACTGACCACAGACCGGCTGCTCTGACCAAAGTGGAAATTTTCCTTGCTGTTGCTTTTTCTACTTAAAAAGAGAAAACCTCTTTTCTTGCCAAGTCTCTACTGTCAATCTGTCCGACGGTTGCTGCTTCACTGGCTCCCCGTCCCACGAGCCAGCTTTCTGGGCAGAAGGTGGTTGAGGCAGGAGGTGCTACCACAGCCCCACAGGGCAGACCTGCCACGAGGAAGGTGGCGGTGCTGGTGGTGGTGGGTTTGGGGGCCAGGAGACCGGGCGGCTCTGTGGTGTGCGGGGAGTACATAACTGCTAGTGAAATGGGTGGAGGAAAACTTAGAGAAAGCAAGGCATGAAGGATATAGCAGACACCTTTTCCACGGGCTAAATTGTCAAAATGGGCATTTCTCTTGTCTTTCTGAACCCTGTCCCCTAAGCAGTTGCAGACCTGTAGTTGCCAGAGTTTTGTAGCTCGAAGGTTCAACTGTTGATCCACTCTGGAAGCTGAAGGTTTGTTTGTGGCCAACACGGACAGTGCAGGGAGGGAAAATGCTTGTAAAACGTACTGCACCGTGAGCGTGAGGCCCTTCTTGTGCGTCCAATGAGGAGCTCAGGAGCAGGCACAAGCTTGTACTATGCACAATTTTTTTTCAGAAAGAAGACATGAGGGCAACCCTCCTTCTCTTTCCTTGCCTGTGCTTAGAGGGCAAAGTGAGCATAATTAAGCCATAATTCACAGTTACTAGGAAGAAAGCATGGGCCATAGTATGAGAAGCAGTATTGCAGCTTTATATTAGAGCTATCTCCAGGGGAGATTATATTTATTAAAATCTGGGTTGGTGGAAAATTCTGAGATTAGCTTCATTTTTAATGTATGGTTCTCTGTGGATCAGCCCAAAAAGAGGCTTCCTGTTGTCTCCAGCTGCTGAGCTGTTGGTGTTCCTGTGCTCGGCAGCGCTGTGACACGACACCCGATGTGCTGAAGATGCCCAGATCGAAATAAATGTCTGAAGTTATTTATCAGCATTTCCAAAAAAAGGTGGATATGAAATCTTAGGTGAAAAACCCCACATAAATTATTGGAAATTTACAGTAAAAATGAACAGTTCTGCAGACCCACTTCTTCACAAAACCTCCTCCAACTCTATTTGCATGCAAGGAAAACGTGCGATGGCAGATCTGGAAGTGCGAGCAGAGGAAGGAGCATCTCTGCCCGTAGGGATTTGTTGTGACACTGTGGGGTTGGGAGAAAAGCTCCCCGTTGCGAGGAGCGCAGGCCCTCCTTGCCGGTAGCATCCCATGTCCGTGGGACGGGCAGGCGGGCAGCCCCCTCCCCACGCGTCATGCCCCCTCTTTCCCGTGGCAGCCCAGCCAGCGACCCAAGAGCTGAGCTCTGCTTGTGTCACCGGGCAGCCTGGCTCTGTCCTGCTGGCTGGTGTGGGCACACGGTGCCCAGTGGCTGCCACTAAGCCAGCGCCATCAGGTAGCAAGACCGACCGCTCCTCAGTGGGGGAGACTCGTGCTGAGGTGCGTGCCCCCGTGCAGGCATTGTAACGAAGGTGAAAGCATCCCGCTGGACCAGTGTTGGCCCACACCAACAACTGCACTCGTGGGGGCTGCGTGTGCCGCCCCGTTTGATACTTTGGTCTAGGCGGTGCTCTTTTAGTGAAGTTGGTGTGAACTGATGCACAAGGGCTGAAGTTGGTGCATTCCCCTGCCTGACAGCAGTGGGTTTTGGAAGAACATCCCATGCCAGCGCTGTGGAGGGAGGAGGTCAGGGCTGGCTGTGCCACATGCTGTGGGAATAACAGCTCCTGTAGCTACAGCCTTGGAGGGCTAGTACCAACGTGCTGTAACGTGGTGGACATCTGCCCCAGGGCACCCAGGGTCCCGCTGCAGGCTGCCAGCGGTGAGCTGGGCACGGTCTCCACACCTGCGAGCAGGTCTCAGTGGCTCCCCGCTGCGGGGCTGCCTGGAGGGTGCGTGCTGACGATGAAGTCTGCATTCTGTCCTTGCCCGTGCCTGGCCAGGGTGGAGACATGCACCCCACCAGGGTACCAGCACTGTCCTTGAAACCTGTGCAGTGTCTTTCTAGTGGCTCTCAGGAGGAGCCAACAGTTGCACCCGCACCATGGAGCCCTTTGAGGTGCTATCACCCAGCAGCGCCTGAGGACACGGTGCTCCTAGTCCCACGTTGCGGCCAGGGCTGCAGCTCTGGTCCTGCCTCTGCCTTGCGCGGCTGACACATGCTCCTCAGCGTCCATGTGGTGCCTTCAGGGACCTCAGGAGTGTCCCTGAACTTTTAAATTACATCTGAAAATTTTCCTGATGTGCTTTCACACATCGGGTTTTTCTCTGCTCATGGCTTCGTGGTGGCTGTTGGTGACTGTGGATCTGATCAGCTGATGGATTACTTCTGGGTTTATCTGAGTGTATGTCTGGAGTGATGGGGACTCTGGGGTTCGATACTGTTAGACCAGTTCCCTGATGCCACTCATCGTCTGCAAACGCTGCACTTGTGGGAGGGAGATGGGGGATCACTTCACTCGTGCTGGGTTCAGCTTACCCCACAGCACAGCCTCAGCTCCCTCTGTGCTGTTCATCCCCTCACTCAGTAAGTTAATTGAATTGCGATAATAAATTTACAAGGTAACCTTTCATAAAGTACATGCTGTTAGAGTTCTTTGTTGCCCACGTTTCGCAGAGACTCGATGTAATACATTAGAGCGTGCTGTTCGTTTTCAGACTACAGTTTTATCAAGCATGGGTGAGGTGACTCATGGTGTTTTCTCCCTGGGTTGTGGAGGAAGGCTGGGGCCTGTGCATGCAGAGAGGGGCTGTCCTTGGGCTTGGTCTGAATTCACCGCCCTGCCACACTATTCAGCATTCACCTCTGGCTTTAAATTGTGTTTTTGCTGTCCCCAGCATTTCTCAGCCTGTGGTTAGAGTTTGTGAATCATATACCTTAAAAATGAATATCTACACAAGTGCTGAAGAAACATAATTGAAATTACTTCTTTCTTAGTGTCATGCAGAGACCAGAATACAAGAAGTTAACAGAAAAAGGCTTTAAGAAGGAGGAATTGTAGTGCATGTCATGTACAGCTCTGGCGATGAGTTCGCTGCCCAACACCATTCTGACTGTCTCTAGCTGTGTCAGGAAGTTTTCTATGCATTTAGTTAGAGAGTATATTTTTAAAAACTTGCAATGTTGTGCATGGGTGTGTGGATGGATGGACTGCGCAAGCCAATTGTGTGAAGGTCCTTATTGCTGTAGTGTGTGAGATTATGTCAAAGGTGAAAGTTTGGCAGTAGGTTGTAAGTAATTGCAAATCTGAAGATGTTCAAACTTGGACTCGCCAAATATCCCATAGAAGCTGGTTCGGCGGTGGATTCCCTCCTTTTTTCCCATCTCTCATTATGTCTTGTCCCAGATATTTTTATGGCACCATGGGCTTTTTTCTAGACCTTTGGGTTACTTGTCTACTGTCTGCTTCTTGTTGGAGACAGGAGAGGGTTGTGGAGCAGCACTCCGTTAGACATACTAATATATCTGGAAAAACCAGACAAAGCTCTCCCAACCTGAGGAATGAGTGGTGGCCCTGAAACCCCGTCTGTTTTCTTTAGCTGTATAAGCTGAGTTGCCAGTAGGCAGTACCTCTTGCTTTATACCTGGGCGGTCATACAGCCGTAGATGGCAATGGCAGTGCTGCCTTTGCCAGAAGAGTGTGGGGTAGCGAGCCTTTGGGGAGATGTCTTTCCTCACCTCGGCCTATGGCACCTGGCCGGGATGCGGCAAGAGCTGTGGGGATGTGAGTGAGTTATAAGTGTGAAAATCCAGTTTGTTTGTTAGTTATTGCCGCGGTGCAGCTGGGTGTCAGGACGGTGCCTGTGGACACCCAGGGCATGCCGGCTGCTCGTTCCTCAGTGGTCCCAGGTCTCCCATGACATCTTCTGCACTCCTGAGACCATCTCCACCTTGGGCGATCTCTACCTTGACAGCAAGCATTCCCCCATTCCTGGGCTTCTAAGAGGATTTGTTCTCAACACGGTTTATGGGGAGTCACCACTCATGAGGGAATAGCGTGGTTCTTGTTTGCCCAAATCCACTTTACACAGTAGGCAAGCTCAGAGTGAGAACATGAGCTTTACTCTAGGAAAAGAAAATGTTAAATCCCAGATTACAAAGTCAGCAGTGCAGTTATGAAAGAGGTAACAGAGCACAGTTTTAGAATATATCTTGCATTAAATTTTTTTTGTTTCAGCTACAGGAAGCTGAGTTTTCTGCCTCGCAATGTTCTGCATCCAAGTTACTCATTTGGAGTGCTTTCTGATGCAGTTGATCTCCAGTTTATACTTTTTATTTCCAAATTTTATATCTACAAAATTTCAAAGCTTGTTCTACTGCTTACCTCCCCATTCTCTTCTGCTCATGGGACCTCTTGGTATTGTGACCGTGCATTTAGTTGCTTGTTTCTTTGAAGAGAAGCCCAGCAGAATGTATAAGCATGTTTGAGAAAAAGCATCTCTGATATCAGCGATTCTCCTGCTTCATCTCCAGCATGTTAATTTCTTCTTTCAAAAAGTAAATGGAATTAGATCCATAAACTTATATTGCAAACTACATAGTAAAAAGTTTTTGGCATTATTTTCAGTTTGGCTTTTGGCTTACTAGCAGTGTATGAAGATTTGGTATTACATGATGTTACACGCTGTTGGTGTCAGGGACAGTGCACACCATTGGCTTTGCCTCAGAGCAGTATTCCTCTCTCAGCTATTCACGAATTGAAATTTTATCTTTCTTTTCACTGGGTTTGGTCAATTGATTGCCTGCTGTAGGATGAGGAATGAGGCCTGCAGTGACCCTGTGATGGTGGCTGGAATGGGAGGTGGGGCTGGCTGGTGGGCTGACGAGCCTGTGATGGCTTGGCCCTGGGGTAGGGATGCAGCTCACCTGTGCCGGTCATACTGCCTGCACCTGGGGCAGCGATCAAGGGAATTCTCTTGGGAAGGAAAACCAGACAGGTCACTGCAACCCTTGGGAACGAAGTTAAATATGTGGATGCATGCTTTTTAGTCCCTGCTGGTGGCTCACTTTTGCAATCAGCGAAGAGTCAAACAAGGTCTGAGATCACGCATTGTTTTGGGATGGGGGCTGTGTATGTTCGGTGTAAGTGGTCTTGCTGGGGCTCCTGCGGAGCCCGGGGTCTCTCTGGTGGGGAGGCAGAGCTAATGGCTGCTCCGGTGATGAATGCAATACGGGACTGCAGAGTGCCTGCTTGCTGTTGGTAATTGAGTCCAAGTGACCTTACTAATTTTTCCTATATCTTTGCAGCAACCTTAATTGGTCATGCTGGCTTATAGGTTCATAGTTGGTAGAGATACTGATACATATTTATGGCAACACCCAGGTTCTCATTTGTGATTGCAGTGCCAGTATGCTAGGTGTTGTATAAACACATACAAAGACAAATTTTCCAGCCTGCAAATGTTCTTATTTCTATTTCTGTTTTCCTGCTTAAAGTTACATTTCAGTATATGCTTTTTTCCCAGTTAATATGTTGCATAAAAAAGGAGCATTGCATGTGCAGGAGCATTGATTCAGTTTTACTAACAACCATAAATTATTTGTCTGTCTTTATAACTGTACAACACTGTAGGGATCCATTAAAGTAATTGTTGTGTTTTAATATTTGTTTTACTAATCTTTCCTTCTGTTGGTCACTTCAGATTAACTGATAAGAATGAACTGTTTTCTGAATTCCTTTCATTCTTTTTGGTACTTTTCTGGTACTGAAGAGTCCTAACATTAATGCATCATCTTAAATGCATTTGCTTCAGTTGTTCTGTGGTATAATGCCTTTGCAATGTAGCTCCAAATCCAAGAACCAAAACACTTAAAAGATCCAGTAAGTGTTTTCCCAGGTGAAACTTGTTACCTTAATACTTACTCTTCATCCTAAATATCCCAAGAAAGCAAGTTGCTTCTATGGGAGATTACAGCATGGTTTACTGTCCCTGGCTGTTGGGAAGACATATTTTCTGATGCTGCCTTTTTCTCATTGTCTGCTCTCTCTCTGTATGAGGCTTTAGTGCGGTGCCAGTCACTGCTATGTTAGTAAGGCAAATTTGTACAGTGGTGGGTACACAGCATTTTTCGGTCCAAGGACTGGCTAAGGAGTAGCTCTGGGATCTGGGCTCTCTGTTCCAGCACAACGCGCTGTGCAGAAGTGAACTTCATTCACATCAGCGAGCATTCAGCATCATGGACCTTGGTTTGGATGTCTTTCCAGCTTGTGTCCTTCCCCGGGATGACCTGGAAAAGCCTGTTGGCCCAGTTATCACAATGGCTGGGACTGTGGGCATTGAGCTGCCTTTGCTGGTGGGTCGGGTCTGCTGTCCCACTGCCCATCCCCGGTGGCTTGAGCCGCTCACGGTGGCCCCAGTGGGCCAGAGGCTTGGGGTGCAGATGGCTATCCCGTGGCTGCTGTGGAGAGCAGCTCATGGCAGTGCTGCGCTCGCAGCTCTCCGGAGAGGGCTCGCTGCGCTCTGCTCCTGCAGCTGCTGCAACAACCTCAAGGTTGCTGCTGCAGAAGGGAACTGTCTCGGTCCTTCAGTATTTTCTCTGGGCACTTGCAGTGTTTCTCTCCTTGTGTGAAGTAGAGATGCCGGGCTGTGCTTGTTTAGAAAAACTGACAAACCAGAAGGAGCTGGGAAATGAGGAGCAAAAGGGCTCCATGCTACCTTCCCACTCCTTAGACTGCCGTGGCATCCAGCCCATCCTGCAAGGCAAATTTGAATAGCCCTCTTTGCACAGAGCAAGATCGCTGATCCCAAGCTGTAAGGGCTGGATCCCAGTCTTGGAGCCACTTACGGTTCCCGTTCCTGACAATATTGGGCTGCATGTATAGAGATGTGCCTCTCTCTTCTGTGCTCCAGCTCTGAGTGCCTCACGCCTCTTGGGCAGGACAGGAGGCATGCCCTGCTCTCCTGCCCTTGGACGAAAAGGGAGTGGGGCACTTGGAAATGCCCCTTCTCTTTGATGATGCTCGGCAGGACGTTGCAGGTTATCTTACCTCGCTGCGGGGCGAGTTTCCCTGGGGAGCCTGGCCATCCCACAGGGCAGTGTAAAGCACGATGGAGGATTTCAAAGCTGCTCCCCATGGACCCTTTGCAGTATTGTGGTCACAGACTGCTGAGATTCACAAGGCAGAATCTGCATGTTGACTTGTACCAGAAACAAGTGTTGTGTTGGTGGAGGGGATGGAATAGCAGTGTCCTTTCTCCTGGGCATGTTGTCTCCCAGGGGATCATACACCTGGAGCTGTGACGGTGCTTTTTCTTCAAGCCTTTTGCCTTGCTTGTGCTTGCTGGGTTTTTCCCCGAGAACATTGCGGGTGTTTACCAGCAACTAAAACTAAATGGTGTTTCTTCCCTCTGCTAGTGCTTGTTTATCAAGGCACAGAAGAATTTAGGCACTGGTGCTCCAAATGAAGCTGAATTGGAGCTGGATGGGGGTCATTTCTCTTCCCTTTTCTGTGATCTGATAGAGTGTATTTTTCCACAACATTTCTTTTTTCCTTCCCCCCTTCCTCTCCCTTATTGCTGATAAATGTATTCTAATTTGCTGTCTCATGTGTAGGTCATTATTAGGCATTGCAACTTGCATAGTTTCTCTCCTTTACTAAGTATGTGGGGGGGGGAAATTTTACAAAATAGGATTAGTTTTTGTTGAGTCTCATCTTATTGTCTAGAAATATGTTGCACTTTGTGGTATAATTCTCAATAGTATATACTCAATGGTATAACATCCTGCTTATTTAGGATGCAAACTTTATTAGTGTCATCTTATTTCCTTTTAATATCTTTGCTGTTTGATTGACCCCAGATGCCATCCAACCTCATTCCTCCATTCAGGTCTTTGACATTGTTTATTGTCGCTACTATACGTTTCTTCAGCCCTCAGTTAATTAAAAGGTGGCATATCCATGACAATTTTGATTAATTAAAATCATGCAAACCAGATGTCATGGAGCAATGTTAAACAATGCCTCTAAAACATGGCATCTAGTTCATTCCCATGGTCCAGTAATTTTACAATTCTCAATAGAAAAAAAACTTCTGTCAGTCTGTTAAAAATCATGCTTTTCCTGATGAAGCTAGTTTTAATAAAACAGCCTGTAACTGCTTTTGGCTTATAGCTCAGTTTTGCTGTAGACCACTGTTTCTCTAAATGTGTGCTGACATTCACAGGTCATTGGCATTGTTAAAGGCTTGGTTGATTAATTAAACAGCCAGCTAACCTAACAAAATCCTCCTCCCTGCTTCTGATTGGCTCTTCGTTGTTACTGGTTAATCGATGGAAATTCATACTTTTATTTTTATACCCATTGTTTTACAAAATTGACTTCTGTAACGAGCAGTGAGCCGTTGGGGCGGAGGAAGCCTCGAGTGGCGACTGGGGGAAGGCAGCAAGTGCCCAGCCAGAAGGTGCTGGGCAGCAGCGTGTGCTGGGCCGGCCGCGCTGTGGAGGGTGTCAGGAGGAGGGAGCTGATGTGTGCTCGGGGACAGTGCGGGTGGGGAGCACCCGAGGGGAGCGGGCGCAGCGTCCGCTGATGGTCGTAGCCCAGATGCGAAGTGGGAGGCTGTTAGAGCAGCAGTGCTTGCTTCTACGCAAATGCATTTTCATTGTCTTCCCTTAGCAATGTCTTGGGACAGTAATGCCTTCTATGCAAAGGCATTTTCATTCTCTTCCCTTAGTAATGTCTTGGCATTCATTTGCCACGTAGTGAAATGTTGTAGTTGCTGCAGGGAAAGCAGAGTCAACGTTGTGCCACAAGTTGTCCCAGGCAATGTCAGGGTAAGCATGGCGACTCCGGACGCCGCGCTGGCAGCGCTGGGCGGGTGCCTCCAGCGAGGTCGGAGGCCTCTGGAGTGAGGCACAGATGATAAGTTTAATGGTAGCAGCTTAGATCACCTCCTTTTGGAGAGCACCCATACCTCTGCTACCACCTTTTCACTAAACTGTTATCTTTTGGCCTAGCTCGCCTGCTGGTAGCACTAAGTATTTTAGGCAAAATACTAATATATACTAGGTAGCTGGAATTAAGGCACATGTTTTGGGATGGACTTGTCATTGTAAAGTATGGATGTTTGTAGCAATGTAAAATTGTTTGTGAAATGCTTTATTTGATAACAAAAAACCTTAGAAATTAAGTAAGTAATCTTTTTAATATTTTCTTTCTCTGTGTTTGTTAATGTTCATACTTCTGTTGAAATGCTCCTTTTGCTTCTTAGTGATGTTGATGAAAGCTCCTTGGAGTTTCAACAGTGTTTGTTTAATTGATACCCTTGTTTTAGTTTGCATTAGACCAAAGCGTATGTATTGATAAGATTTTTCATGGTTAGTGACTACTCTTTCTTGCTGAGAAGCCTTTCTTAACACCAGGAAGTTGTAATCTTTATATGGTTGTTAGACCATTTTTAGTCGACTATGTTTTCCCAGATTCTTGTTGGAAGGACACGTTCAATTGTTGTGTTTTTCTTCACTGGGTTGGTTTAGAGTTTTTCCTACTTTTTGTGACCCAAGTGATTGCATCCTGTCTTTGTTTTCTGTGGGAAGCGTGATATAAATTTCCATATAGATCCAAAGGAATCTGCAGTATTTAAATGCAGCAGCCTGCAAACTCTGCTAATAGGAGAAAAATGCTAATTTTTTAAACTGGTAAAATATGGAAGTAAGGCAGTCAATATTGGCCCTCTTGATACTATTTAACTTACTATTAACTTTCATTTATTTGACAACTTGAAATTCCTTTGTATGGCAGAATTTTTATTGAAAACATGGTAATATTGTAAAGTTGTCCTGTGTGAACCTGGAGGCTGTGGTTGCCTGGGAACAGTCAAGCTTTCGGGTTGCTGTTGGGAGGCTGCCAAGGCTCGGCATGTTGGACAAATGCTGGGTGAATTGATCATCAGAGGAGTGGTTAATAAATTTATCAACATTGTCATTATTTTTTTTTTTTTTAATTAAAAGCCACTGAGTAGAGGAGCATGCCTCTTCCAGTGTCTCTTCTGGCTCGCCAGCTGGCACGGCTGCAAGCCTCGCCGCTCACCTGGCGTTGGGATGCTTCTTTGCGAGGGGTTGGGAAGGCAGCTGGGGCGGCAGCCCCGTGACAGCGTGGCTCAGCCAAGGGGGTTGTGTGAGGGCACCTGCGGAGTTGCCAGCGCTGGGACCCGACCACAACAACCCCTCATCTGAGGCCTCAGTGGTGGCGCAGAGCGGGGGGTGCCAGCCTGAGCACCACGGACACCGCAGCCCACGGGCACACGGTCCGGTGCGAGCACCTGGCGCTTGGGGTGGAGCCACGCAAGGAGGCAGTGAGACGAAGAAACAAACCGAATTAACAGCGTAAAGTGTTGGGGAAGTTTCGCAAAAGAATGGATCAGCAGGTGAGTGCTGAAGCAAACTGATTTAAAAAAACAAAACAGTGGGTAATTACTGAAGGAATTTTAAGTATGGAGTAGATGAGTAGGTAGTAATAATTTGCATTTTCTTTTCACTCAAAACAGTTATTATATCAGGGAAAAGAGATTAGCAAGAAGGAGCTGTTGAAACAGTCTTTAGCAAAAGCCTTAGTGTCAACGTGGAGACCTAAAGACCAATGAACTTATATGTGGTATAGTAGTTATACCATTAATGGAAAACAAGAATATTTATTAGCCGGAAAATAATTTCTGGTGAGATTTAACCATTGCATTTTCAGAAGATGATGTCTCCCTAGTCTATTTTAATTCTTTAATAAGAGAGAATGGATATAAGAGAACTGACTGATGGGATTTATCAAAACTTCAAAACAGCTTGATGGAAATGCTTCTGAAAGGGCTGTAGAAGTTATATGTGGAGAGCAGAAGAGCTGCGATGTAATGAGTGCCAGGCAAAGAGATCGGCATGGGAAAGCACGAACAAATGAATTCCTGTCTCCAGAAGAGTTTGGCAGGGTGCTGAGAGGCAGGAGAGAAAACACCTCAGAGTTTGTAACTTTGTTCAGAGTATTAATAATTTGAAGAGGAACACAGCAAGCAGGCAGATGTGAGTGCACTGACACCGGGACAGACCATGGGGGTCCAGCAGGGTCCTGTCGGGAGTGACAGGCAGAGCTGCTGCTCCTGGAGGGGTAAGGACAAACCCTGGAGGGGTGAGGCAAGGGACACACACACAGTGATGCCTCCCCAGGGAACCTTTCCAGCCTAAATCAGCAGTTGGCTTAGGGGCTCCCTGGGACGGAGGTGGGTTACCTGATACCCCCAACTGATGTCTTTTCCAGGAAATTGTAGTATTATATTTTGAATGCATATTGGCTCTTAGTGCTTGCATCAAGGGTGAGGAAAAAGGAAGCTGTGGGGAACTAGCGGCCTGTCAGCCTCAGCTTGGTCCCTAGGACAGTGATGGAGTAAATCTCCCTGGAAGCCCTGGCGAGGCACACAAAGGACAGAAGGTGATTTGGAGTAGCCAGCGCGGATCTATCAAGGTTAAATTGTACCCAACCAACCTGGTTGCTTTCTCCAGTGGGGCGGCTGGCTCTGAACGAGGGGAGTGCAGCAAGGGTTGTCAACCCCGGGCTTAGGGAGGTGTTCAGTGTGGTCTCCTGTAGCATCCTTGCTGCCAACCAGGAGAGGGACGGTTTGGGCAGGTGGACAACGAGTTGGGTGGCAAGCTGGCTGGACCACCAGGCTCAAAGGGTGGTGATGGGTCACACGGAGTCCAGCTGGGGGCTGGTAACGAGCCCATTCCTCAGGGATGGACACGGGGGCCAGTACTGTTTAGTGTCTTCCCTGTCGCCAGGACAATGGGAGGCAGATCCCTGTCACCAGCCTTGGGAGCAGCCGACAGGCAGGAGGGCAGGGCTGCTCATCAGCGGGACCTGCCCAGGCTGGAGAAAGGGGCCGATGGGGACTGGCGGGGCTCGGCCGGGACAAGCGCCAAGTCCTGCCCGTGGGCTGCGACAGCCCTGTGCAGCAGCACAGGACAGGGCGACCGGCTTCCCCAAAAAGGCCTGGAGGCAATGGAGGCCGAGCACCTCCGGAGCGGTGGTGGCCCGAGGGCAGCCAGCGGGGTGAGGGCAGGGATTGCTGCCCTCTGCTCGGCGCTGGCGAGACCCGTCGGGACACTGAGGCCAGGCTGGGCTCACCGGCGCAGGACAGACATTGCAGTCGTGTGGTGGGACTGGAGCACGGGCCATCGGAGGAGAGGCTGAGTGTGGGGTTTGCTCAGCCCGGGGAGGAGAAGGCGAAGGGGAGACCCGACTGCGGCCTGCGGCTGCCTGGCGGGGTGGGGAGAGGACGGAGCCAGGCTCCTCTCAGAGGTGACGGCGGGAGGGCAGGGCTGCTCCTGACAAGAGGCACAAGCTGTGGCCAGCACGTCCTCCCTCGTGGCAGGAGAAGCCCTTCACCGGAGGGAGGTCGGACACCGACCGGGGCCCCGAGAGGCCATGGGGTCTCTGGCCTTGGAGACGCTCAGCACTCGCCTGGCTGCAGCCCTGAGCTGCCTGCCCTCAGCCAGACCAGCTTTCTCCCAGACCCCTTCCCTGGGCTGAGCCTGTGACTTGCTGGTGTGGAGCTCCGCGGTGAACACATACTGGGTAGTAAGGAAATACCAATTCTTTGTCCTGCTTTGACTCTGCTAATTTCTCTTAACACCCTCCTGAGTTTCGTTTTGAAAGAGACTTTATTGGTGGTGGGTAGGAGTTAGTGTAATTTAACAGAAACGATACACTTGTAACAAACAAGGTGTACGTGCAAAATCTGGAAGTATTAGGTATCAAGAAAAAGGATCCAGCCACAAAATTAGACTGGTTGTTGAGACCTCAAGGCACAGAGGGTGTAGGTTAATGTAAGATGGGAGAAGCTGTAGCTTTGAAGAAGAGAGTGGTAGTGAACTGTAACCCAAGAGTTATTGCTGCAATTAGAGTCAGATCTAGGTAGGGTGCTCTGACTGGGTTAAGCCAAATGCCCGATGATGCACACCATGCTGATTTGTGGTTATGACTATGCAAGTGAAGGTACCTGGGAGACCAATTTGGAGTCAATTGCCAGAGCCCGGCAGCATGCTGTTGAGCAGATCAGTGTGAGTGTGTCTAATGAAGATGTCCTATCTGTCACCTTGTCTTGTGATGTTTGCATCAGTTCCCAAGGAGATAATACCTGTTTATCTTTTTCATGCCACTTTTGGTTTTGTCATATTCCTTCTCAGTCTTCTCTTTCCCAGACTGAAGAGTCTTGTCTATTTAGTTGAACCTCACACGGATGCCACTCCAGGCCATTGATCCTTTCTCCCTTGTCTGCGCCTTTTCCACTTCGGTATGGCCTTTCTGAAAGGGGAGTCGGGACTGCAGGTAGCCTTGAGGACACAGGCTCTCGCAGTGACGCGGTGACACTCTCTGTTCCTTTGGTCCCAGCTATTCTGTAGGACACCTGCTGAACATTGCTGTGGTGGGGTCACAGGACTGCCGACCAGAGCCAGGCAATAGCCAGCTCAGAGCCTGTCGTTGTTAGCATTTTACTTGCGTGGGGTCGATCTGCTGTACTCCTCAGCCGTTTGGCTCTGTGAGGTCCTTCTGCTCAGTTTTAGTTGTTGGCTCACAGTTCGCCTCCCCTTCCCAGACCACCCCAGGCCTGTGAGCAGCACAGGCACCGGCACGAATCCTGTGCGACTTTGCTGTGAAAACTGCCTGTTTGTGCCTGCCTACCCTCCGTGGCACATCTCTTGATCAGCTTTCTGTGCAGGTGAGACCCTTCCCTTGCCTCCCTGAGTGGTAGAGCTATTCAGCTGCACAAAGCTGTCTGTAATAGGTTAAGCCCAGAGAGGAGGTTCAGGGGGACCTAATCAATAACACAAGCATAAAAACCCCGATGGATAAGGATCAACGTTGATGATGCAAAATAAGGCTCATTAAAGAGAGAAACATGAACTCCTTTAATGCCTGTGCAATAGGCTAAACTGAATGCGTCAACACCAGAAAGGGACTCGAGGGTTAATGTAAGAAATTTAGTTCCTTATATATCATAAGGAACATAAAGATCCAGAAGGACCTAAACTTACATTAACCCCTGAGTTATTTCATTAACAACCTGATCCGTAAAGATCTTTTGGATCATCCAGAAGATCTTTATGGATCAGGTTGTTAGGATATGTTAGAAATGACTGTTTTGCAATATGCTGAGTATAAAAATACAGAAGCAGGAGTAAATATATTACCTCTGTTGACAACTTTTTCATGTAAACTAAAAGCAGCAGTGGAGTTATGAATAAAGATGTGAGCATAGGTGCCATAAATAAGAGCACAAAAAAGCCCCACTGGGCCAAACCAGTGGTCTGTCTGACCCCATATCCATCTCTAGCAGTGGCCAAAGGACATGCTGTTCATGGAACGCACAAAGTCTGGCCGCTTTCTGCACTCCATTCCCCCCATGCTCCTCCTGTTTCAACAACTGCTGGTTTAGGGTTGTTAGAGGCTGCATCCCCATCTTCTCATTATTTTTTTTTATACACATGTAGAGCAAATTAGACCTGGGCCCATCAAAATAAATTATCTTTTAATTCATTCAAATGCAGAGTTTTGCAGGTAACTAAGGACTAATGCCAGATCTAGAAAACGGAGCTGTATGCTGGAAAGGATGTGAGGTTTGGCTGTCTAAAAGGAATGGAGTGGTCAAAGTAAACTGAACCCAAACTGCCGCATGCTTTAGTGAAAAGTGCTAATGTGATGCCTGGAGATGGAAGCGAGGGGATAGTGAGTTGAGGTGAGGACAATATTTTGTAGCTGTGTATGACAGCTGGGAGACAGATGCTTGAATATTGCCTCTGGCTCTGATTCTGCACTTTAAAAAGTGTATTTAAATTTAAAGAGGGTGCTGAAAAGAGCAACAGAAATTATTTGAGATCTGGAGAAAATGCGCTACAATTTATGAACATCAGCCTCTTCTGCTCACCCTAAACAAGACTGAGAGGTAACAGTGTTAAATGGGGGCTACCAGTGTAGCAAGGAACTGAGTACCAAAGAGCTATTCAGTATCACAGAGAAAGCTGTAACAAGAAATAATGATTGTATGGGAAGTTTAAACAAGGGAAATCAAATGAGAACTAAGACATACCTTTTTTTCATTGAGGATGAGTATTTGCTTATTAATTTATCCAAGGAGGGAGCGTGGTTTCCATCATGGGATGTTTTTAGATGGATGGTTTTCAGGAAACTGTTAGCCAAATTCAAGTAATTTGGTTTATTATGGGAGTTACTGGTTGAAACTTGAGAGACAGTGATACATTGCTCAGAAGAGATGATTTTATGGGCTCTCTTGGCTTTGAATTTGCTGAATTGGGGCATGCTGGATATGTGCTACAAAGGCAACTACAGTATGCTCTTTTCACTGGTTTCTTCCATTCTCTCATCAAACTTGATTTCATTTGCTCTTTTTTACCGAGAAGTTCTGTATCTCTTTTGCATATGTTTATTAGGACCTATCTATCCAACTAGCATGTCTCAGTCTTGATGCTGGATGAACAGAAGATCTTATTCTCTCTTCTCCAGAAGAAGCTTTGCTCTACGTGACGTTTTTTTCAGCCCTAGATAGAGCTAAAACTTCCCAGGTCCTCATTTTCCAACACATCACAAGTTAAGACAGGTGGCTGTGGTTGTGGTGTTGCAATGAGCCAAGCAGGAAACATTCCCAGGTCTCTGAAGGTAATAATCATCTCTTTGACCTGTCTTGAGCTCTTTGGTGGGGTTAGTTTGATTTACAGGTCCAACACTTTTGCATTTTTCTCTGTGCTGTCTTTTCTGTATGAACAGTTCAGCAGTTGGATGAAACCGGCTGGTGATTTTGCTCTTCAGTAGCCCTTTCCATGCAGGTGGCTAATAATAAAGCCTGTTGTAGCTCTGTGTAAGAGGGAGGTTTTGCCTGAACCAGTCAGAGTTAATCAGGAGTTGAATCTCTTTAAACATTCATTTCAAGCTGCGTTTGTATCAGAGGCAGCTGCTCCTCTGAAAGCCCTGACTGGTGGGACTATAGGATGGGGCTGGTTGTCACTGTCAGTACTACTGTAGAGTTGTAATAAGGGGGCTCTTGGACTTTTATTTTTTAAATAGAAGTAACTGGATGGCTTGCTGTCTCAGGCAATGGATTCTGGGGGATGATACAACAGTCAGCAACGTCCTTCCAGACTGGCTCATAAGCAGCAACCATTTCACTGGAAAACCCGGAGAGACAAAATACTTTATCTACAGCATGTAACTCTGCAAGAAGGGCTCATACACTGGGCGCTTTCCTGCTGGGAGCCGAGAACCTCCCTCCTGTTCTTTATCTTGTTTCCTTTTGGTGGAGGCAGCTTCTCCCAGTGTGGCATTTAGCACAGCAGATGGCAGGGCTAGAGCTTTCCTCAGGAGGTGATCTAAGCCCAGAAATTCCTGTTGTTTTGCCAGCATACCCAACTTGATCTCTAAGCTGGTCCCAGTCTGCCTTTTGCCAGCATCCAGTGCACAGAATGCTTGCGCCGATTTCTTCTCTCCTCCACTAAAACGCACTGCCCTGGTCCCTGCAGAGCCCAGCTCCTTCCCTGGACCATGGTCATGAAGGGAAGCAAGCTGCAAGGGTGATGTTCAGCCTGTCCCATGGTCCCTGGCCAGGGGCCATCCGCACGTGGGGGCTGCTGCTGGCTCCCCAGCCTCTGCCTGCCCCCCCAGGGCTGATGGTGGTGTGAGGGGTTGCTGGTGGAAGTGGTCCAGGCGATTCATGGTCAGAGCTGTCTTGTGGCTGTGATCCATTCTCCCGCTGGTGTGCGAGAGAGGCCAGGAGGGTCCTGCAGGATTTCACACACTGCAGGGGACCAGCGACCTCTGCCCCAGATCGCAGGAAGATCTTGCTGCTGAAACTGCTGCTTAAGGGGATAGGCCTTTAATGAGTAATTGGGAAGAAAAAATGTATAATTGGAGAAAACCAGACATAATCTTTTAAGGAAAAGTGAAGAAGTTACCTGGGCTTGTTTGTTCTATACGTAGCGTCTGTTCCTGTAACTTGGTCCCAGTCCCAGTGTTACAAGGAGCTGCTGCTCGCTTGCTGCAAGTGCCTGGCTTGATGCTGCGGAGCACTGTGTCTCCTCTGGGACGCTCTGCTCCAGCTCCAAGTTCAGATGTGGTGTGTTTGTCCTCTGCAGACCGCTCTGTGCCTCTGGTCACCTTTGTCTTCTTTCCCTTTACCTTTTTCCTGTTTCTGTTGTTTCCTGAAAAGACAGTGCCACCAGACCTGCACGTGATATAGAAGATCTGGATGTGCTGCCAATTCATGAGTGTCTCTACATCACTTCAGCCCAGATCCCAGCACTGGCCCCACGTGACTCCGCTGATGAGCTCCGGTGTCAGGAAACCTGCCTGGTTGACCTTCACCTTTGTTTACTATTTTCCTTGTCGGTTAGGGATCCAAAAGAGTGCTTTCTTGCTTCTGGCACTTTAGTTTATGGCAGCAAGGGACCTTTTTGGAAACACACATGCATACTGGTAAGCAGACCAGCCTTATTCTGGTAGGCATGGGTTTCCTCCAGGCTCTCCTCGTAGGTGTGAGGCATGACTCCACAGAAAATAAGCAGATTTTTCAGCAATGTAAATGTTTGTTGCAGTTCCTGTCCATGTTCCTGGGACAGAAGCCAGGCCTTTGGGCCCAGAGCATGGCAGAATTGTGGAGCCCCTCCTGGGTATCAGGGTCTCCTGCCTGTGCTCTGCTCCTGCTCAGGTTTGCACGATGTGGTGCAGAGTACAGCCGGTGCCGTGCGTGGGTAATTGGCACCGCTTGCCGTTGTGCTCTCAAATCTGCCGTGCTTATGCATCTGCTGGGGAGCTTTTATTCCTTGTCTGCGAGACCCTTTGCATTGGCATCCATTGCGATGGCGACCAGTGAGGAGCCCATCCTGCAGTCGGTCCTCACGGGAGGAGCTCTGGGGCTCCTCCTTGGATGACTCTCATGCCTTGGTTGCTTGCCGGCCTCACCCACTTTCCGTCAGGCTCCCCTCTTCCTCTGCGTTTGTTAGTTTTTATGACTTCAATACCATTGTCATTTTGCATGTAGCGTGGCAGGATTGTGCTCTTTTCTGTTCCCATTCAGAGGCAACTCCCATTTTCTAAAGGAAACCTTTTACTTTTGATAGATTCCTCTGCTCTGTTGGTTTGGCTGCTCCATCTTTCTGTAGGGGCCTCTTAGAGACTGTTTTTTCACTTTTGCCATACGTTTGCTCAGAGCTTCTAACGTAATATTATGAAATATACTCCCTGCTGCCTGCAAGCACATTACCTTTTCAGCTGCTTCTTTTAATTTCCTTTCAAGTCTTTCTCATTTGTGTGCTCTTTGATGAAGAATTTTTGGCTTTTTTGCTCTTAAGGGATTGTTGAATGTAAATTCTTTATTGTCATTATTGCAGGGTGGCTCTTGAATAGATCTTGTCTGTCATCCTGTGCATTGCTGAGGATTGAATCTGAAGCTCTGAGCTCTTTCTTCCTTCAGGAAGGAGTCATCCGTGCTGTCTAAAAGTTGAGAAGCTGTACCATTTTCTTTCAGGAGTTGTTCCTAAGGCTTTGATTGTTGTGATCAGAGCTTATAATTGTATGGAAGAAATTATCACTTGTAACTGCAAACCAGAGTGAGCAACTTGTTCTGAAAGCTGCTCCCACCCTGCCCTCCTCTGAGCCTGCCGGCAGCTCTGGGACCTGCCCCGGCTGCAGCGTGGGCTCTGCCGGCACGCAGGACTGGCACCGCCGCGGTGTGCTCCCTGCGGAGATGCCTCCTTCGGCTCCCCGGGATCCCTCCTGGCTCCTCTGGGGACTGACACCGGGAACAGCGCTGAGCCTCTCCTTTTAGGAGAGCATCAAGAGGAAGGGGCAGAGGCCTTTCCTTCCCCTGCAGGCTTGGGACCATGCAAAGCAATTTGGTTGCTTTTAAAATTAATGTTGACTTGAGTGTCCAAACCCTCAGGGTTGGAAGTTGTTCACAGCCCCTGTGAGCTGCTGTGAAGTGCTGTCTCTGGGCTGGATCTCTCTGTGCGGCAGTGGCAAGCACCCCATGCTGTCCGAGTTCAGCCCCTCTTCCTGATGGAGATGGGATCAGCCCCTGGCACAGCACCCGCAGCTGGGGCAGCCAAACCCTGCTCTGCCCGGGATCAGCCTGATGCTGGTGTGGGAGCTGCCGGGGCTGCCCCGGCTGCGCGGGAGGCCGGAGGAGAGCAACGCACCCCTCTGCAGGAGCCCTCTCTGCTGTGGCTCCTGGAGCAAAGCAAGCCCAGTCCCCCTGTGCACAGAGCAGCTTTCTCCTGCGCAAAGATACCCCTTGCAGCCCTTCTTGGTTTTGGATTGCTCCCGGAGTGGCTGTGCTGCATCATGGAGTGGAATAAGCAAGTTTAGTTGCAGGATCTCTGGTATGAGAAAGTCGTTAATATATGCAATGGTATTTGGAGCAGCAGAGTCATAAGAGACATTTAAGCAGCTGGATTATGCCCACAAAGGGCTGTGCAGCGTTTTGACCTCACAGCTGAAGTAGGCATTTTCTTCTTTCTGATTTCTGACGCAGGTTAAAGACAAAAAGAGACACACTGTGGGGTGGAAGTTATTTTCTCTCTTAAATATGAAGCGTTAATACTCCCCAGAGTATGTCTATGCAGTATAAAGTTTGGCATAAAATTCGGTGTTTTTTATTCTGGGACGTTCCTTCAGCCAGTGCTTGCGCTTGTGCATGTGTGCATGCCTGTCAGTGCTTTTTTCTTTTAGCCACATATTTTGACAGTGAGAAAGAGTCCTAGAGGCTAAATAAGCATGTAGGAAGGTATAGACAACGTTTATTTTTTATTTATGGGTCCCGGAAAGAATGATGCGTATTCTGCTTCTCTTTGAGGACTGAAAGAGATCAGAGCTGGTGTTTCTCAAAGGTTTTGAACTCCTGATATCTCACACCAGCAACCGTCCGCCTCTTCCTCAGTACCTGCTGTAGGATAAGCCGTAGTTGATAAGCCTGCTGACTCGCGAATACAGTCAGCGATGAAATAGATAATGCTGACCTCTCTTCGCAGTACAAATGCACGCTGCCAAGTGCAAGTTATCCATGCCTGAGAAAAATGAGCCGTAACATCATCTCGGTGGCTTTCTGTCTCACACGGTGACTCTTCCGGGCGGTGGTGCGCAGGCGGGCGGGCTGGCACCGCGCAGGCAGCGCGGGTGCTCTGCTGACTCCTGCCCTGTGCCCAGCAGGGTCATTTGCTTCTCTCTGGACAAAGCTGTTCAATTTTTTCAAAACAGTGCCTGTTTAGTTCACAGAAGCAGTAAGATGCTGTTAAGGGGAGAAGGGACCGAAACGGGCCCTGGGGTTAAATTTTGAAGTTGGAAGTGGGGCTGAAGGGGTGAGTGAGGACGTGCAGTTACTTCTGATGCCTGGGGTGAGCATCCTTCTCCTGGTCCGGTGGGGACGTGGTGCAGCGGTGACAGGAGCTCTGGTGCTGTGGGTCCATTGCAGCCACTGGAAGTGCTGCTGAGCACATGGAGAATGTGGGGATTGTGTTGGTCTGTCTGTTTGGAAACCCAAATAGATGTCTGTGGTCAGGCCTCAACTCTTCAACACCTTCATGGACAAAACGTGTTTATGCTGCTTTGTGGATCCGTGCTGCATCTATCCCTTGGACATGGTGTGCACCTCCAGTCTCCTGTTGCAAGGGTGATGATATGGAAGAACTAGGGGGAATAACATGGGTGGGCAGAAGCGTGGAGTGCCTCTGTGTGATGAGTGGAGCAGGACTCAGCCTGGGAAAGCAGTGGCTGCTGGGGGAGCACTGCAGAGGCAGGGAGGGTGGTTGTTCGCTTTGCCTTCCAGCACAAAAATCATGAGCATTAAATGGGGCTGACAGGCGATGGCTTTGAAATGAAATGCTGAAACAAGACTAAATGCTGTCTTCTCCTCCCACAGAATGTGTGGAGGGGGAGGAGAAGCAAACAAGGAGGAAAACAAAGTGACGGGAACAAGGAAAGGTTGAGGGCCAAAATGCAAAACCAGGGACCTGGGAGGCAAAACGGTGGCTGCCGACGGGGTCAGGCTGTTGCAAGACCGACCTCTGGTGCTGCTGGTGTGGCATCCTCTCGCCTTCCTGCTCTTTGCCTGCAAGAGCGCGTGCTGTGAAGAGCCTGCTGCCCTGCCACGGCGGTGGAGGGGATTTGGCGAGGGTGCCGCAGCACCCGCACCGGCTGTGTGGCTCGGTGGGCTCTGGTTGAGGCAGGTTCCCACGGCTGGCCTGCTCCGCCAGCACCACGGCCCCGGCCCCGCAGCCAGCCGGCAGCGCGGCAGTGGGGGCCGCAGCTGTAGGAAATAGAGCCTGCAGGTGATGGGCTATAAATATCTGATGACCTGGGTCCTGAGGAGGGAGGAAAACTGCTTATGATACCAGGGAAACCCGCTGGCAGTCACAGGGTGAGATGGGGAAGTGTGACTTTCCGTGCAGGGAGGCAGAGGGCTCTTCTCCTCCCCTCCTGCCTCTGGGAAGGCCTCACTGGATGCCTCCAGCTCCTGGCAGGGCTCACAGTGCTGCCATTCATCCCGCCTTTGTTTCCACACCTATGAAGTCCATGGTGGAGAAGTCAATAGACTCTTTACACCCTATTGGGGATTTTAAGTGAAATTTTGCTGTTATACTTTTATTAGGCCATAAAATATTCTTTGACACTTCTCATATTTCACAGGATGTTATAACATACAGGGTTTGAGTCTGCCCTGAACCCCACAAAATGCGTTAGGGGGGATCTGTTAAGTCTCATCCTTCTCTAACTCTTTTTTCCTCTTCCTGTAATCCACTGACATGGAAAAGATTGTGGCTTTCCCATTTTATCCTTCTTGTTCTTACTGTGACTGTTCCTGGGTGCAGCTATGGGGTACAGGACCTTGGTGATGCTCAGCTCTAATTGCCCTCTGTGTCTCTCCACAGAAGTGTCTACGGTTGAATCCAGATGTTCCCGTGTGGGTTTCCAAGCAGCGCATCCTCTGCACTTTGAACCACAGCCTGAAGGATGTTCTGAACTACGGGCTCTTCCAGCCAGCCTTCAACGGCAGGGCTGGGAAGTTTCTGGATGAGGAGCGCCTGCTGCGGGAGTACCCCCTGAATCCAGACACTCCTGTCCCCTACTTGGAGGTAGCCGTCTTTTTTTTTCTTAAATATGTGTATATTTATATATACGTATATAGATACATATACATACATACATACATACTTATCTACATATATATATGTAGATAAGTATGTAGGACTTCTATGATCCCTTCCACTCCAGTCTTTGTATGCACCACAGATATTAATGCCCCGTGTCCTCCTCCCCTTTTTTTTCCCATTTCTCTTTCAGGAGTGAAAGCATAGAAATTTCTGTGGGTGTATGTTTACTCATGGAGAATTCATTGAGGGAAAGCTGAGGCAAATGCCTCTGAGTTTTAAATGCTCGTGACTTTGTCTGCTCGAGAGCTCCATAACATCTGTCATAGCCCTGCAAAACAGCTTCCCTGTTTCCTGACCCTGTTGATCAAAATTTCTTTTTTTCTAATGGTGCGTAACTGTCATGGGAAATTGCGGTAACAGAAGGAAAGCCAGTCTCGTAGGTACAGAGGGAAAATCATAGGGAGACCTTTGAAAATGAGGCTGAAGGACTTGAGTTTGATATTTTATTTAATTTACAGTTACTGTGGAGACTGGAACGCAACTGTGTGCTTTGACAGCACGTGACTGTCCCTGCATGGACCTCATTTGTGTGATGAGCATGGAGGATAATCTATACTATTTTCTGTTCCAGAAAATTAACTAGGGCAGAAATTAACTGAATTAACTCTGTGTTTACATTTGCTATAGGTTTTGCCTTGGACTGGGATTCAGGTGATCGCATGTAGGTGTTTATTCCAAGGTGACCTGCAGCATTTCTTGGGCTCAATTGATTGTCACTGTGGACATCCCCACTGGCTGTAATGGGACTCTAGTTACCTGCATGTGGACTTCCAAATTTAGGGATCTTGTGCTGTATTTTACCCATAAAGTCTATTTAGAAAGCATTACATGCTTAAGCTGCACAAGCTCTTATAAATGCAAGCGTGAATGCTGTTATTATAACTAATCCTGACTAATTTGGAAAGAAAATGCAGCACAATTTCTTAGCAAACTAATGTTTAATGTAGACAAAAACACTTGGAACAACATTAAGAATGCTTGCAAATAAACCTATGAGGTAGTAAATTCCTTAATGTTCCTTATACAGGCTTTAATGCTTTGTTTTTGTATAATTTAGCATAATGTCCACACTTAATGTCTTAGCACACACATCTAAATGCAGACTTGACATGGATATTTGTTGTGTGTCATTTTGATTCTTCATAACTTGATAGGAATGGCAGCTGAGCATGGAGAATCCTATTGGAAAACCAAAAATCCAGAATCTGTTTACAGGCCATAAATCCTATACTGATACCACTGAGGTTTCTTGAACCCAAAAGATAAACTAGCCCTCAGGGCTGCATATAAAGGTAATCAGATAAATGAAGGGTTTGTACATATTGACAGAAAAATTACACTAAAAAGCAGGTATCTGCAGTAGTTCCCTGGAGAGGTGGGATGCTGGCCCTGTTCTATGCTGGGGAGAGCTGTAGGTACTCCAGATTCCTTTATCAGGATAAAATAGCAGCTGCAACACAGTGTGTTGGTGATCAAGCAACATGCAGTGGGGTCTACCTGCCCACCTGCTGAGATCCAGTTACCCTCACGTACGTTTGCGGGTATTGACTGTATTGCATATTGTCTTACTGGTTGTTATCTACTATCAGAAACTTACTGTGTCCTTCTTAATGAGGTAGTTATTTTGTTTGCATGCCACACACACCGTTGTGTTCTCACCATTATTAATCATCACACATTCAGTTCATGCGCCTTGTAAATTTGGATGAGATTTGGAAATTCTCGGGCCTGTATGTCCTCCCTGCACAAGTCCAGTCCGTGGGTGAACTGTTGGAGCAAAACCGTTGGGATGTGACTAGCTTAGGGTCGGCTGTCCGCTTCAGTCGCTTCTTCAGAAGTTTTGCTGCTCAGTTTTCAGCAGCTGACTACGTGTTGTACAGCTTAACTCTTCTCAGATGACGTTTTTGCCTTGCAGCTGGGTGGCAGTGTGCATTGCTCTTGCATCGAAGCCGATGTAGCCTGGCTTCCCTCTCTCGGACCTGCCTTGCTGATGCTCTGCCCTGGCGCCTGCTGCATGGCGTGGGGCAGCTGGGAGCCCTGCAGGATCTTCCCCAAGGTCGAGCGCTGGCAGAGCAGCAGTGGGCGAGTCCACCTGAGCCGGCACGTTCGAGCAGGGAGCCAAAAGCGAGCGGTCCGCAGAGCAGCGCTGCCCCGGCTCAGCCAGAGGCGGAGGCTGGGAGCGGAGCTCGTTTGCAGACCCTCTAACATGGTGCTGGCCGTGAAGAGGAGCCACTGAAGAATGCTTGCATGACTGCGTAGGGATGCGCAGAGGATCCCTGACACTGGCAGCTTCTGCAAAGGACCAACGTCTGTAAATCAGTGGGCAAGAATGATTAAAAAAAGAGTTGTATGAGAAGGCATCTGCCCAGTAGTACAAGTTTGTGATAGACTGAAAATGTGCTAATATGTTGCCAGTATTGAAAAGTAAGTGGGATGAGCTTAGTCCAAAGATAATTTGGTGTCAGTTCCAGCTGAAATAATGAATGTTGATGGAGGATTAAGTTCATAGCAATTCAAAATCTCAGAATACAGTTCATGCATTGAAAGAAGATCTAATCAAACAAATCCAATTTCATTCTTTAAGGAAATTGTAATTCTGCTTGATAAAGATAACTATACAAAGGTAGCAGCCACTTGGGGGTACTTGATTTTGTTCTACATGATATACAAGTTCAGGATTAGCACTATAAAACATCAGCAGGACAAGTGCCACTGGCTAACTAATCGATGATAAAAAGCAGTTGTCACTGCAATCATCACTGCATAGATGTGTTTCTTGTGGGGTTTCTTAGGGACCAATGTCAAGCTTGATGTGGTTACCCTGGGGGTCTGGGTGTAAATGTAAAATCACTGCTGATAAAGTCTGATTACACAAAGTTTGGCAGAGAATATGCGCTGTCTAGGTCATTTGGTAAGTGGGGGCCAGGGCAGAGCATCAGCGAGGCAGGTCTGAGAGAGGGAAGCCAGGCTACATCGGCTTTGATGCAAGAGCAATGCACGCTGCCACCCAGGTGCAAGTGTCAAAGTATGCTCTAAGTCACCCAAATGACAAACATACAGGGACAGGGATTGCTTGCAAAGGAAGGACTCTCATTGTGGAAAACAAAGTTTCTGAAGAAAATCTTTGAGCCTTTTGGTCAGGAAATCTAACAGCAATTCCCAGTGTGATGCTATGGCACAGCATGACCCTGTAATCCTTCAGGGTGTACCCTGGCAAGTGGTGAGTTGGTTTTAGGAGTGGTTGGGGTGGAAGTGGTTGGTGTTGGAGCAGTGTGTGGGCGACAGTCAGTATACTTGAAAGGACATTGGAAAGAGGCATGGCATAGAAAAGAGCAGCAGAAATGATCTGAGAACAGAACAGAAGATCCCTCGATGAGAGATTTAGAGCTCAGCCTGCTTACAGGGAAGTCGGCTCTAGACCTGTATAAGAACCGTCCTGGGGAAAACCATTCTGTTGTTAGAGAGATCCCTAATTAATTGGGAAGAAGCAAAATAAAGCTCACACCATCTGGAAGCTGAAGCCAGACAGATTCATATGAAAAACTGGTCAGAATTTCTTTAGTGAGGAAAACAATTAACAGAGCAAATTATGAAGGAGAACAGTATATTCTGTATCTGTTGTTGTTTTCAGATCTAGACTGAATGTCTTCATGCAAGATGACGTTTACTGGAGCTGTTTGAGAGTGGTTTGATGCTGAGTGGGTTTTGTTCATCTCATATATGATATTCTTCCCTTTTGCAGTTCCGGTACAAAAGGCGTGTATACACTCAGACTTTGCTGGATGACAAACAATTTGCCAAGCTCCACACAAAGGTAAGGCTGGAGTCTAGCTGGCAAGCTCAAAGCCCTTGGTAGCATGTTCAGCACTGATGGTGGCCTATCACAGAAAGGATGCCAGGTTTTGGGATGTTTCAGTCTTCCCTTCTTGCCAGTCTGCAAAACACTCATGAGAAATGGCTGGTGCTTGCTGAAGTCTGGGGTGGTTTTGGTGGGGGTAAGCTGAAGGACCCCATCGAGCCATGGCAGGGTGCCCACACAGGGACAGACGTGCACTGCTCACTCATGCTAGCAGGCAGGTGTGTGGCTGGACTAGGCTCTGCAGGAGCACGTGGGGTCAGCTTTCCGTGGGGTGGTGAGGCAGAGGAACACATGATGGGCTGGCTGAAGAGAAGCTTTATTCTCTGGCATGGAGGAGTTGCTAACTGCCTGGAGAGCACAATGGTGCACATTGAGGAGCACGCCTTCCCTTCCCCCAGTGAGGGGATGCAGCACGCCTTCGCCTTGCACACAGGCTCATTGCTTTGTCTCTGGCTTTAACCCATGCATTTGGGTCAGGGTTTTGCGAGTAGGATCCACATGTGAAGTGGAAAGCACTCCTGGTCTACTGCAGCCCCCACGTGTCGCAGGCAGTGATTGAGGCACATGTCAAGATTAACGGTGCAGGCACTGAATGGTTCGTCTGGGTGTTCAGAGAACAGGGAGTGTGGCAGGAATGGTGCTTTTGCATGCATGGGCATTTCCTGGGAGGAGAGATGCCCCACCAAAACCACTGGGCTCTGCCAGGGATGCCCTAGTTGGCACAGCGGGAGGGTCAGGGATGCTAATGGTGACCAGGCCTTGGGCACGTGTTGGCTGGATGCCCTCTTGCATTGCTCTTCCCCTGGACAGCTGCGGTGGTCCCATGATGTCACTTCTTGCTTAAGAAATTAAGAACAATAATTGTGGAGAGGTCTGGAACCATCAGAAGATTTCTGCTGCCACTAATAATTGTGCCTTGAGATGGCATATGGCCCCGTGGGGACTTTGATGGTTCCTGGGAGGCTGGGGCCAGCAGCGCATGGGAACTGTGCGACAGGAGGAAGGAGGTGGACTCCGGCAGCGCGGTGGCCATTGCACAGCTGGGTGGCTCTAACACACTGGGCGGCATTCGAACTGCTGGGTGGCACGAGGACACCTGGAGCCCCCATCAAACTCATTTTCTGGGAGAGCCCCTGGGGAAGGGCTGGGGCAGGGAGCGGTGGCGTGGAGAGGCTCATGGGGATGGCCTGTGTGTGGAGAGCACTGTGCTGGGGAAGGCTGTGCAGAGAGGCTTTGGGGGTTCCTCTTTAGGAAGGACGTGGGACTGGCCGGGACCCCAGGGCTCCCAGCTAGCTCCCTTGTTGCTGTATATCACGAGCTCCCTTGGAAACCCCCTGTGCAGAGTGATCGCTTCCCTTGGCTGTTTTCCTTTTGCCCTCTGGCGATATGCATGCCGTCGTCTGCCTTGACCCTTCTCAGCTGCTCGGCCGCTCCTGCCTGACAGCCAGCGTCTCCGAGACGCGCAGGAGGTGCCCAGGGCCAGGGCACTGTGGAGGGGCTCCTGGGTGCTGTGCCTCCTCCTCCGCTGGGCCCAGGGCGCCGTGCGTGGCTCCTGCCGTGGGTCTGCAGGGTGGCGCTTTGCTTCTGGTCACATCGGCTCTGCAAGAGACAGGCAGGCAAGGGTTGTAAATTTTCAGTTAACAGGTACAACAGCAAGAGCTGAGCTAGATGGAGCTGCAGATGTAAAGCATAAGGGAAGAAAACCTTCTCCCAAAGGGCTTGACCTACCCTAAGGGTGAAAATCTTCTTCAGGGGAAGAAGCAGGTCCTCTGTCTTCTGTTTGCAAGAAGCAGGTCCTCTGTCTTCGGTTTGCAGAGCTGCAGAAACAAGAAACAAAATGCTGCTAGGGTTCAGGTTTGACTCACAAAGATTAAAGTCACGAGGCTTCTGTCTGGTGGCATAAGAATATCCAGGCAGCAAATCTGGAAAGCTCTCAGCATCTTCCTGGCGCCAGGAAGCATGAATCATGGTCCTCCTGAGCCTTGCCAGTGAGAGACCGTGCCTGCTGGAGGGAGGGCTGGAGGCACCTGCCACAGGGAGGCCCGAGCGGCAGCATCTGAGGACTTCCCCTGCAAGTGTGTAGTAGCCATAAATGCACTTTATTAAATATTCACTTAAACTCCATGCTTTAATTTCTACTTAAAAACCAAATTTGATTCATATTGTTTCTTTATTTTTAAACCATCTCTTGCTGATAAAAAATATGTCATCTGAGCATCATCCTGCATCTCCACTCCCTTTTGCTTCCATCAGGAAGATGCTGATGAGGGTTTCCTTTGGCTAGTGTTTTCCCCGAGCCCATGGGCACTGTGGGCCACGGTGCTTGTGGGGGTGGAAGAGGAACCCTCGTCCTGCCCCAAGGGAGGCGGTGGAGGCAGCTGCAGGGGGTAGTGCCAGGAGGGGCGCAAGTGGGAGACGTGCTCGTGCCGGCCGCTCCTTGGAGCGATGCTGGCGCCGAGAGCCAGCAGCGGCATGACTTACCCACCCGGCACAGATCGACGCTCTTTCGCTGGGAGAGGGTGAGAGCGGACCGTGCGTGTGCAGCCTCCCGGCAGCTGGCTTGAGGGTGAGAGGGGGACGGAGGGTGGAGGGACATGGGCTCCTCTCTGAGACGGTGGCCGGCTGAGCAGAGAAACCGGCAAACTGCTGGGGACTGCAGACCCCGAGCGAAGAGTACGGTACTGCCTGCTCCTGCCCCATCTGCTGTGCCGCCTCTGCTGCGGCTGCTCCAGGCACCGCTGGGCCGGGGGCCACGGGGGCCAGGCCTCCTGCCATGCGGCCCACCCTGTGGAGGGATGTTGGGGGGGCGGGCGGCAGGACAGGAGCGGCTGGTGGGGTTCATTCCCCACATCGAACGCGCAGTGAGGAGGTGTCTCTGGGCCAACTCGGGGAATGGCTGGCTCCTCCACCGCTGCGGGCTTGTACAGGCTTACACGTTGGGCCGGCTGCTGCGGGAGTGTCTGCTTCTGTCTGTGCGTTTAGGGGTTGGTGTTTTCTTCTGGGAAAGCAGAGGTGCAGAGGTGATGCCTCTGTGGTGTGGTGCAGACCGTACACATTGCTCAAGGCATGAGGCTTCCCTGTTATTTGTAGCGGTGCCCAATCGGTCGGGTAGTGAAATACCCTTTTTTGTGAGATGCGGTAATTTAAAGGGCTGTGAAGGATTAT
The DNA here is from genome assembly GCA_013400755.1 of Pelecanoides urinatrix. NCBI lineage: Eukaryota > Metazoa > Chordata > Aves > Procellariiformes > Procellariidae > Pelecanoides > Pelecanoides urinatrix. The sequence goes on from VZTQ01005667.1 coordinate 76,291, forward strand.
CTTTAGGTCTAACAGGATGGTGGGACCGCTCCTGAGGCTGTGGTATGTGCAAAATCGTTAGGCCTGTGGCTAATGGTCTCATCTGAATGAGAGCAAAGTATGAAAAAGTTCGGAGTTTAGAATCTGACTTTTAGTGGCAGGATACACTACTTGAATCTTTTAATGACCTTGAAACATGATTCTTAACTGCCATTAAAAAAGAAAAACAAGAAAAATAAAAATAACTCATTTTTTTGAGTGCCAGTAGACTTGTTCTGAGAAGTGGGGAAACTGATTTCTTGTATTGCTAGCAAAAACGAAGTGACTTGGTAAAATCGGTCAATCAGCCTCAGTCCCTTGTGCCTCTGGGGGTCTGCAGGCAGTGACATTTCTTATAGATATTTTTCCTAGTGAATTGCATAGACCCTTTAGAAATGGGAGTGCAAAAAATGCATGTTAGAAAAGGGCAATCCCATTGTGCTTATAAATGAAAATCTGTGCAGAAAAATCTTGGCATTTACCAAAATGTCCACGAAGGACGTTGTGCTACCAAGAGACTTGGGATATTACCACCTTGAAGGGGAAAGAAGCAACACACTTAAAACACACTTAAAGTAATTATTAGGAGCACGTATGCCATTACTATTGTAGATGACTGACATTAGCGTAGAGCCAGATGTGCTGGCTGCAGACAGCAATCCTCTCGTGCTGCAAACTGTGTAGTTAGAGAAGAATGACAGCCCTGGTGTGGGGCTGGGGCGGGTGCAGGCAGGGGTTGCAGGCAGACCGAGGGTGACGAAGCAACGAGAAAGTGTCAGCTTGGTAGACAACACCCGCGGCAGGTCCGCAGCGTGACTGTCACCACCTTTCCTGTTGGGGTTAGTGCGTGAGAGGGGTGGTTGTAGCAAGGAGGGGATGGTAGCACTGCTCTGTGGAGCAGCGGGATGCGGGCAACTTCTGTGCCCGAGGTGCGCGTGGGTGAGGGGAGCGGACGCCATGGCCACGGCGATGCCAGGAGGAGGCAGCAGAAAGGAGCTGGCGCAGGCTGTAAAGGACCTCGGGAAGAGACGGGCCACTGGAGCCAGATGCAGGAGCGACCACGCAGCTGGTGCAGCGGAGGCAGCGTGTGAGGGGGTGCTGCACCCGCCCTTGGGATAGTGGGCTTGTGCTTGCCTGGGCCAGGGGAGGATTTTGCATTAATAGTGGCTGAAGGTGATCAAGGCTGGGGCAAGGATTCAAGGCTTGAGGATGAAGAACAGGGTGGTGTCTTGCTGTTTGCTGCTTTGCACTGCCATCAGTGCCATCTGTGTCCCAGGGCTCCCCTCTTCAGCAAGAAACACATTGGACCTCATCAACTGGTGTAGGAGAGCTGGGCACAAATGAGGCCTGTCCTGCCTGTCTGCCACAGGAGACCTCTCGCTTGTCTCTGACTTCTTCTTTACCCAGACAAACTAACGAACGAAGGGCAGGACAGCAGGACCTAATGGCTGAGAGCATGTGAAGGCTGCCCTGGATGGCCCACCATCCTCCTCTGGTAACAGTTTACCTGGATTTCAGTGTGTCTTTGGAGAGAAACAGAAGGGTAAAAGTGAAATAAGTGGTGGCTTGAGATGAAGACAGTTTAACAGGTAAAGCAAAAGCTGCACATGCACACCAAGCAAAATCAGGAATTCATTCACTGCTTCCCATTGCAGGCAAGTGTTCAGCCATCCCCAGGACAGCAGAGCTCCAACAGATGTCACAGTGACTTGGGAAGACAAACACCGTCGCTCCAAACATCCCCCCTTCCTTCTCCTTCCCTCAGCTTTTATTGCTGAGCATGACGTCCTGTGATCTGGGATATCCCTCGGGTCAGTTGGGGTCAGCTGTCCCAGCTGTGTCCCCTCCCAAACCCTTGTGCACCCCCAACGTCTCGCTGGCAGGGCAGGGTGAGGAGCAGAGCAGCCCCCGGCGCTGTGCAAGCGCTGCTCAGCAGTAACTAACACACCCCTGTGTTGTCATTACTGTTTTCAGTGCAAATCCAAAACATAGCCCTATACCAGCTACTATGAGGAAATGTAGCTCTATCCCGGCCAAAGCCGGTACATCCCGGCCGTGTCCCGTGTGGAGGAGGTGTCCCTGCTGGCAGGATGGCGGGGGCTGCCCCAGGGCTCGGCCTCTGCCTCCGCTGTGCGTGGGCCCCTGCAGGGCCTCCGACCTGCTCGCGTTGGGGGGCTCCGGGCGGGTGTGGAGCAGCACCGAGCCAGCCTCCCAGACAGCAGTTAAACATCGTGGTGGTGTGTCATGAAATCAATTATTTGACGTTTCTGTGGGAATCAATGAGGTGTCTATTTGCTGCTGCCTAATGGCCTGTGTGAGAGCGTGTCATACAGCCTGCGAGGAGGGGGTCGGTCTTCTCCAGTCTCTTCCAGGGCCTGTCACCCCACAGCAGCCGCCACACTCTGGAAAGCGGATGGTTTGTCTTAATTCCAGCTGCAGTTTGGAGCAAACTGGACCCTGAGAAAGGATTAGTCTTTCTGGGTACTGAAATTGCTGGAAACGTCAGCATGTGCTTGGCGTGGAAAGGACGTGTTGTCTTTCCGCTCTTGCAGAGCACCCGAGCCGGGTGCTGGCTTCCTCAGCACCCAGCCCGCAGTGAATAGCGAGTGACAGATTAATTTCTCTGCAAGAAGAATAACTCATTTACTTTCTTTGATTTCAATTCAAGAGATAGAAACTTGTTTCCTTGCACCAGTTTCCTCTCAATGAGCTTTTCTTTTCTGGAGGGTGTTGATTTTTCTTGTGGTTTGGTGCTAGCAGAGGATAATGGACTGCGGCACGGCGTCTGCCAGCTGGGTGGCTGGAGCTGCGCCCCGTCCCCAGGCACTCTTCCAGCATGAACCTCCTTCTCACTCTTGTAAACAAACAAAAGCGCCTCAAACTTGCTCAGGAGTCATCTGCTGAAGCGGGTGTTTTGGGTAACGATACGTGAACTGAGCTGAAGCACCCGAGTGGCAGTTTGGGCAGTGGCACAAAGGTAAGGGCAGACCTAGGCTTTGGTTCCTGCCTCTCCTTACGAATGTCCTGCTCCTCCTCCTTGGGGAGCAGTGCAGCCTTACCCACAGGAAAGAAGGTCCCAAAGACAGGAATTGCTTCCCAAAGGGTTTCCAGGTAGCAGGCTGGAGGTACAGGAGGTGTGAGCTCAGCTCTGTCACAGTTTCCTTAAGGACTGGTTGGTCCCGGTGTGGGGCGAGAGGGGTCCCGCCTGCCCCCAGCCCCTGTGCCCCGACTCCTGCCTGGGAGGTGCCACCTGCTGCCGCTTGTGCGAAGGCGCCTGGGAAATAAGGGACTTAAAACACCCCTTAAAAAAGCGAGGTGGAATCTTACTCTGGGCTTCAGTTGTATTTGCATGAGGTTTTTTTGAGTCTTGGGGTTTTTTCTTCCCCAGAGAAAGCTTGCTTTGCTCTGCTTGCTATAGCCATTCAAACCTATCGATTTGCAAATCACCATAATCTTCACACTAAATACGGCGCTTTTGCTTATGGGAAGATCCATTATGAGTGTTTGTTTAAGCAGTTAGGTAGCTTTATATAAACACATTTAGGCTTTAATTTTTGCATATAGGAAATGGGATGCCATGCCTTTACTGGCTTCTGGTTATTTTTTTATTCTTTTGATTTGTATCAAACTGCATTTGGATGAAAGCTGAAATTCAATTAAAATGAAAGCAAAATAACATTTTAAATTCTGTCTTTATCACTTAAATAAATGTTGCTTGAATATGCTGGACACACAAGACAAAAAGTAAATTTATCACTACATATCTCTTGTATTTAAAGCTGACTGATCTTTTAAACAAAGGAAAATTTGGTTTGTATGCGTGTTTCTCATTACAAATTCTCAAAGGTATTTAAGTGCTAGAAAACAAGCAAATATCTAGTGAGATTTCAAAATTGCCTGAGCGGTTTAGGCATCTGCTTAGCTCCCCTTGATTTCAGTGGGAGTCTGACATTTGCTCTCTCTCTTCATGTCTAGTCACCTTAATACATTTGAAAACCTGGCGCCAAATCCCTCAAGTTCTTAGAATAACAAGATCTCATTCCTTTCCCACTAGGCTTTTATTCATAGATTGGGGGAGGAAAACAAGCTTCCTTACTTTCTCAGTTCTTCTTTCACTTTGAGTGAATAAGTCCAAATAATAATGAAAATATTCTGTGTTTCTAACTAAACTGCAACGGAAAATGATCAGATAGAAAAGCTTTTCTCTGCAGCATAAGCTGAAAAAATGACATGGAAGAATGTAAATACCAGCGTTTGCTTCATTGTGAAAAGTGGATATAATGTGCCCAGCAAGGGACATAGCTGTGACATATTTGTAGTGTTTGAGTTGATTTCAAAAGCTGAGTATGTTTTGCTTCTGATTCTGAATGAGAAAAGCACACTTGAATTCATGACTATTGGCAGAAGGGCCAATTAATCAATACATTTTTATAAATGGTTGTAAATACAGACATCTGTATCAGCTGTCATGCTGCAGTGCTGCAAACTCGGGTTAAATAGGTGCATTTTTAAGATTAGTGTAACTGAATTCTTACTTAAGTGACAACATTGAAGCCAGGATCAAGTTGTTGTTGGTTTGGCACCGCTCTGCATGCTGCACCCAGGGCTGCTGCAATGGCCGTGGTCGCACCCGGCTGGGGAGTAGCTCCCCAGGAGCCCCTGTGTCCCCTCTGCGAGGAGGGGGCTGGTGGGGACGGCAGTGCCACAGGCGGGGATTGCCGTGCAGCTTTGCCTGCACTGCGCAGTGCTGGTCTGGTTTCGGTTAAGTTCTTCGGTGGGACCTGTGCCATGCTTTGGTGGTGGTTCAAGCATTGGGTGCCTCCGGTCTGGCTGCACCGGCTTGCTGGGAATGGGCTGCTTTGACCAAACCGGCTGAAATGACACCTGGGGGCTGCGGACAGATGTCCGTGGGCTCTCAAGGGGGGACTGCACACCCTGCCTGATGGCAGACGCCTTGGCAGAGCTGGGTGTCCTTGGCGGAGGGTCCTCAGACCTGCCGCATCTTCTCTCCAGGGACCCTGAGGGATGCCCAGGAGGTGCTGGGAGTGAGCAGGGAGCTTGATGGGGGGGTTCAGTTCTCCGGTTATTGGGCTGCAAAGGCAAGATGCACCAGAGGCCTCCAAGGAGGAGAGTCCCTGGATCTTGATGCAATGTTTTCAAGCGTATAGTGACCAGGATGTCACAATTAGCAATTTCCTTTTCTTTTACCTAATCCAATTTTTGTTATTTCCCAACCATAGAGCTATCTGGGAAGTAGCAGACTGCCTCCCCAGGATTTGTGCATAGAAACAGTGGTCTCTCTCTCTCTGTGGTCATAGAAATATTGAACTTGAATGAAACAACATATTGTTCTCTAACTTTATTCTGGAAAACAGCTTAATTGAGCTAATTATATACCTCTCTATTGATAAAGAATAAGAAACTGATAACTGACTAATAATGGGGGGCATTGGGCCGCTCTGCTTGTACATGCTGCTGCTCTCGGTGCCCACAGTCAAGTAGCTGTGGTCGCTCCGGTCACTGCCACATTACCCAGACGCGCGGTTCCAAACCCGCCATCTTTCAGCAGTGAAATGCGTACAGTGACCCTGCTCCTGGCTGCTCGGCCATGTCTCCTGCCACAACTCACTGCCTCCGCTGCACAGACACAACTCTTAGTAAGGCCGGGCTGTAAGCCTGATCAGAGACACCATCTAGGTTGCAATCTTCTTTTTATTTTTCCCTTTTCTTGGTCTCCTTCCTTGTTATGCCTTAATTCACATTGGTTTGTAAGCGGAGCAAGGCTGTCACGTAAATCCTGGGCATGGGATTCTTGTAACACCATAACATTATACCTCGTTTTCATTATCTATATTCCTAGTTTTCTTAGGCATTTTCAATGTTCCTTGAGGTCTAGGACCAAACCAGAGGAACAGACTGAACCAGGGGGGATCAGAAATCACTGTGCTGGTGTCCTACCCTCTCCCCATAGTGTTAAGTCTGTGAATTGCAGCAACCTCTTAACATGGACATCGAGCTGCACATCTGGAGCACTCTGCAGAGCAGATAGGCAGCTACAGACTGATGAAAAGAGAATATTTTTCTATGTAAAAATTAACTGGTTAAGTCTCTGGACTTTAGAAATTATTTTTGAAGCATTGCTGTGGGTTTGGTCCAAGACCTTGGATAGATGAACCTTCTTTGTTCTTCATCTGGAAATGCAGGGTAGTAATTGATTTCCCCCAAAGGGAAATTCCATGCATAGACCCGTTAATGCCTGCCTGGTGCACAAGACCATGATGATGAACAAGCATCTACAGAGGGAGAATGCAGAGTTGAGGATGCCTCTCTGCATCCTCCTTTTGCTCACGCACTTTGTTTTCAGTTTCCTTTCTAAAATAAAGTACCATTAAAAGTTGACATAGGAAGTTGATGCACTACTGTTAAAAATGTTTTCAATTCCCGAGCACCAGAAAACTAGAAATATAAACGAGCATACTGCTGCTGGGCGCTGGTGGTCTGGGTAGGGTGCATTTCTGGAGTTGTAAATGAGAGATTCCTGGCAGAATCTCAGGAGCAGAACTTTGGGTTGGAGCCTGGGATATGTCTGGTAGCAGCATAGAAGTGAAACTGCCGTGAGCTGCTGTCGCATACACAGAGATACGGTGTTTGCCTTTGCAGGGAACGCGCACAAGTGCCTCTCTGTCCCGGAGGCCCCAGGGCCTGCGTGGGGAGAGACTGCCGGCGTCAAGGGGATGGGCCACGTAGTGGGGGTCCCTTCCTCGGCTCATGCCCTCATGTGTCCTGCGACCACTGGTGCGGTTCTTGGTGGGACTGGCAGTGCCATTCTTGGCCACAGGCGTTTACTGGGGCCATGCATGGAGCATCATCTGTTCGGTTAGGTTAGCATCATCTGCTGAACAGCTGCTGGGAAGAGGAGAGGCGTATGGACAAAGGGGATTGGAAGGAACAGGGTTAAATCTGCGCAATTGGGTGATGGTTGGGAAGAGGCATTTTGGGACCTCCATCCTGGAGGCGGTTGCTGGCGTTGTCAAGTCCCGTCTGTGCTATTGCTGGCAGGCAGCTGTGGTTTCCTTCAGTGTTTCTGTACTTCTGCGGTAGCTGAAGGGATACTGAAGCAGGAGGTGGATTTTGCTTTCAGTTACTTGTGAGGCGAGAGGGGAGAAGTAACACTGAGCAGCGATGGTCAGGGGAATGTCTTGCCACCCGAAAAGACAGGGCTTGGGCCCTGCTGCAGTTGATGCCAGTTGCCCTTTTGCCATGCTTGTAATAAGAGTGTTGGTGCTGTGGGAATTGCTTGTACTACGCGTAGACGTTTCCAGCACCTCCTGATGTGGGTGACCCAGCTCTGTTTTACCCTCTGAGTGGTTTCTCCTTGCTCACGTGCAGTTGTGTGGGGTCTGTCCTGGCAGCCCTGCCTGGGCTGGTGTGGTCTTGAGGGATGCGGGGGAGCACCCGGGGATGGGCAAGGTGGTGGGGAGGGGGAGCAGGGCCGTGCTCCATGCCAAGGGCTCAGCTGTGGCATTTGCCATCCCCGGTGAATCCCTGCCCTTGTTGGCTCTTGCCTTACTGCACTCTTGTCCCTGGGGCACTAAGGGGAGTGAACCTTCCAACTGAATTGTGTGTTTGTGCCTTTGTGCATTATGTTGTACGTTCCTGTGGCATTGGCATCTCTGCACACATCTGTGTGTCGCTGCAGACAGCCAGAGCGAGCAGGTGAGGTACTGGCACGGGCACAGTGGAGCTGTGTTACCAGAGGGTTTTGCCCGAGCTAATTAGCTCAGCTGAGATGGAGTAACATTGCAGGGGGTAGTGCACTAAAATGGCTATATAATTTTAAATACGTCACCTGGCTTGTTTATGGCATGGCTCCGTGGTGCTGATTTTAGAAAAAATGTGATATATGTTGTAGGCCTGGTTCTGCAGACTAACCACGCAGAGACTGAATTTGATTTAAATTCGATTCACAGCTCAGCATTAATTTGTCTCATCCTTGGAAAATTTCATCTTGGTGATATTTTCTGTCTGACTTCTTACCATGGTCTCCCCAGCATGTCAGAGAAATAGCAGAGATGAACTTTGTGGGTCCCAAGTTTTGGGATTTGCAGGCTCTTCTGTAGAATTGGTTCTAAAAGTATTAAGTTTTCCCCTTAGCAAATTAAACTCTGACCAAATAAAAATATTATGCAAAATAATATGAGATGAAATTTTGTTTAGGAAGCCTTTGAAAAGGATTGGACATGTTTTTCCATCCTGTTTGGCATTTTCAGAATTTTTTTTTCTATTTGCCAACTGGAAATCTTCAAATTGAAGTTTGAAGTGAAGCACTTTGGAATTCATTTTGCTTTGCAAAAGATACAATTTTTCTGTATCAAATTAGGTGAAATGTTGAAACTTGAGTTTTTTCATTGGATGGAAAATCTGCTTTGCTCAGATGCGTTCAGCCAGCTGTGCAGTGGTTCACAGGAGCTAGAGCAGTTCCCTGACCGTTGGCTGCAGTTTGACTGGTTGGTTAGAGCTTTTCCCAAAGACTTCCCTCAGCTAACTGCACAGTATTTCTGCTGTGTCAGATACTTTCTAGAGTGCCTTTCCTAAAGCTGGCTACTGCAAGGTTTGATTAAAATAAACTCAAAAAAACCCAGCCAACCTGCAATCAAAGGTCTGAAAATCTGAACTGGAAATGTGTGTGAGATGGATGTTTTCACAATGCAGTCTGTCTAAGTGTTGCCTGGCAGAGTTGCAGTTTCTAGAGTCTAGAAACTTAATAAAATAATGTATTCATCAAATATAGCTATCCAAAAGAGAAGAAAGGGAAAAAAACCAACAACCCACAAACAACCAGGTGGACTTAAAGGAGAGTCTTTGGGGCATTAAGTCTCCTCAGGAGAACAAGATTTAGTCTTTGTCCAAAGACAGAACATTGCACCAAGAATAAAGCACAGTTTCACAGCAGACAGTGTGACAGCCATACCCATTGCGCCATACAATGATAGTCAGTGTTTGAGTAGCTTGATCTTTCCTCCGAAGTGTTTTAAGTTCAGCAGGCAGGTGGATGATACGCCCTTAAAATGAGTTTGCGACACAACATACACGACGTTGCAGTGAGACGCAGATGAAACCCTGGGCAGTGCAGTTCACCGTGGCTGGGATGCTGCTCAGCTGGCGCAGCACCTTCCATAGCCAGCGCCGTGCTGCGTCATTGGCGAATGCGTGCAGTTACGTGTCTGTTGATGTGGCCGTGACACAGGCACGTGCAAGGTGTGTGCCTGCCCTCATGGCGTGTACAAACAGAAAGTGCCTTAGCAGGGGACTTGCGATGGGAGCAGGGGGTGGTGGCTGGCAGCCCCAGACAGTTTCCATGGGGTGATCCAGCAATCCCAGTCTTCAGGAGAGGGACGGAAGGACTGTGTCCTGTGTAGATTTGCGGCATACCCTCTAACAGGGTCTGGGAATGAATATGTGCCCTGGCTTCTGGTGGGTGCTGTTGCGTTATTCTTGCTAGTTGCCTTAGGTCTCCTGAATGGGGATATTCCTCTGGTAGTTTCTTTCTTCATATTGGGGTGTTAATACTGTGTATTGTGTGTTTTGCTGGGGTGTCATGGCTGCAGGCAAATCTGAAGAAGTTCATGGAGTACGTGCAGATGCTAAATGCGGAGAAGGTCTGCAGACTGCTGGAGAAGGGACTGGACCCCAACTTTCATGATCCGGATACTGGAGGTGAGACTGGCTTCTCCAGAAAGGGGAGGATGGCAGAGCAGAGTTGGGGGAGAAAGTGTCCAGGGGCCACAGTGGGAATTTGGGGGAGTGGTTGGTTTTGAGCAGGGGTAGCAAATGATATATTGTCTGAAATGTAAGGTTTGGAACAGAGGGATGTAAGTTGAATTTCTTAGTAGTGTGTCTTCTTATGACGCTTAGGTCTTGAGAGCATGAAGTTACAGAACGCTCTGGGGAGAAGATGGTGTGTGTGTGAAAGATACAGAGTCTGGGAATACAGCATAAAATGAAAGAGCTGTGGGGCTGTGCATCTTTCAGTGGGATTCTGGGGAGGATGAGGCTATCTCTGGGAATGGCAAGTTGGGCAAATGCAAATTTCTGCCAGAGGATCTCTTCACGAAGCAGTCAGAATGTTTAAGAAGTATTTTGGGGGTCAGGAAAATCAACTCTTGGCCTCCGGTTTCCTTGATTTTTCTTTTTTCTTTTTTTTTCCTACCTATGTGAGCAAAATTCACCCCAGAGAGGTCTGGTCACTGGTGTGCTGGCTGGTGGTTGTCTGCAGGGTCCTGGCTGTAAGAAGTGAGAATCAGACTCCAGCACGTTTTCCTTACTGATGGGGCGGTGAGGGAGGACTTCTCCCCATTTGCCCTGCTGTGAAGTCTTGTAGTCTTGTTCTGAGAGAGGACTTACTGCTTTCATTCCTGTTTTAAAGTAATGCAGCTTATTAGTATTATAGAGTTGGATTTCTGTGTGTGAATCATGGGCACATTTCCAACCCATGAGCAGACTGCAATGTGATGATTAATTTTCTGTGTTTCTGGTTCAGTTAGATGTTTTTTCAGGTTGTTTCTGAAACACTGGCTACCTCTGTACTCAGAAATCTAGTGTGTCCACATCATTTTTCAGCACTGAGATCAGGTGGCAAAGTGTGGTGTGGTTCACACTATTAACCTCTTTTATCCTCTCAGATAACGTGGCTGTATCTGAACTGCCCTTTGGGAATGGCCTCTGCCAGCTCCTGAACTGGGAAGATGAAAGCTGGTGCAGCCAAACTCTGGCAAGAACCATTCGAACAGCACCCAGGAATGTTTAGATTGTTTAATTTGCTGGTGTAGCCACTGTGTCTGGACCTGCCAGAATGTCCTGATGAACATATGAAAAATAGCTGATAGAATATGAGCGTGATCACTGTCTGCCCTGGAGCATGTCCAAACAGCTCAGCTCCATGTGGTTTTCATTTTTGCCCAAGACCTTACAAGCATTTTGAGGGATCTTTCCATATAAAGAAAGTCCTCCACTCTTCTAAAGCTGATTCAGTTTTCCAGAGTATATTATATTGCAGAGTGCAGCGTGCTGCTTGAAAAGATGCTGTGAGAGTTTTGGATCTGATACGGTTTGAACCCAGATGTTATTTCACAGAAGGGTAGAGGCTTATAGGAGCAGGCTCTTGAGTACTGAAAAGCCTCTGTTAAATATAGAGAGGGAAGAAGGAAAAACACTTGACCCAAACAGTCATTTGGATCTGGTTCAGAACCGAGGACAAAACCAGAGTGGATGTTAAGATGCAAAAATAGACTGGTGGAGCAGAGAGAGTCTTGGACGCCTCCCTTCTGGAGTCCTAATTCTTGTGCAAAAACACTTCATTACTGCTTGCTTTACAATCTGTTTCGTGAACATGAAAGAATGACATAAAACTGCTGTTCAGTATTCATGGGTTCCTGGAATTTAAGACCAGATGGAGCTATTGTACCATCCGACCTGACCTTCTGTATCTCGCAGGATGCTCTTCACCCTCCGTGTATGTGTGTGTATGTGTGTGTTCACTAAACAAAGCTTAAACATGTTTTCCAGAAAGTCATCAATCTTGATTCAGGGAACAGAAGATCCGTGCCTTTCCTTCGTGCCTTTCCTTCGTTATTTGGTTAATCACCCTCACTGTTTAAAATTCGTAACATTTAAATTTGTATGCTTCAGCTTCCAACTGTCGTTATACTTTATCTTCTAGATTAAAGAGCACTTTAGTACCTGGTATGTCTTCCCATGAAGGTATTTATACATGGTAATCAAGTCAACATTCAATCTTCCTTTCCTTAATTAAAGAGAGGCCAAACTCCTCCAGTCTTTCGTATGAAGGTGTTTTCTCCAGTTTTCCTTTCATTTTTGTGGCTTGTATGTCACTACTCCATTTTTAAGAGGTTTTTAAGAATGCAGGTACCAGAGAGCCTGCTGCCTGCCTGCGCCACTCGTCACCACAGGTCCCTGCTCTCCGGCCTCCCGGGGCCGTGTTAGTGGCAGCCCTGGTCGGGGAGGATGGGGGTGACCGCGCGTCTCTGGGATGGGACCCCACATTACGTCCTGCTAGATGGAGGGGCCGGGGGGGTTCCCTTCCTGTTCCTCCTCCTGCGTTGTGTCCTGCTCCCACCTTAACCTGGTTTACTTGGCCCATGTCGGCTGCGTGAAGTGGAACCACTAAGCAGTTCCTTGCTTGGGATCTTTGTTTTGGGGAGGTTGTTTTCCTTCCCGTTGACTTCCCACGAAGCCCGGGCTGGACGATGGGCGTGCTGCTCCCTCCAGGCCACCGACCGCAGCAGCGCGGCTGGGACGGTCCGGCTTGGCCCCCCGGCTTGGCCCCCCGGGCAGGAGCATTTTGCAGAGCTGTGACCGCAGGGTGCAGCTGCTGCAGCCGCCCAGGGCAACACGTCTCCTCCCCGATGCCTAATGTCTCAAATGCATCCTGCAGGGTTTCCATGTCTGTTGCTCCTGATTCTGGTATTGCCCAGCCCTGATTGCTCCTAGCACTCTTCCAAGCCTTGTGACATCTACAAATCTGATCAGAGATTTGCGTTTACTTCAGGATAATTGATGAGGATCTAGAATAGAGTCAAGTCCTACATCCTGAAGAACCTCTTCAGTGCTCACGTGGTCGGCCACCTTCCCCAGCGGCTGCTCTGACTACTGCTCTTCAGCTGGATTTTTGTTCATTTGGAACATGCCTGATTGATATTTTATACTACTCATTTTTAATGTCATGTAGGACTCAGCCAAGCGCGATTCTTACATCAATACAGCTATCTGCATCACTCAGACTTGTAATTTACCAAGGAAAGGAATTACGTTTGAGTAGGAAGACCTATTTACTGTAAAGCTTGATTGGGCAATATTAATAATACAATTTTTCTTTAGTGCTGTGTCAATTAAATTCCAACTCAATTTTCCCAGGATCAGTGTTGTTTTTCTGACTTGTAGTTTCTTGGATTGTTTTACTTGCCCCTTTTTTGAACATTGGCCTGACACTGCTTTTCTTCTGGTCTTTTTGAATGTCCCAATATTTCAAAATGTATTAAAGTTTAACTTTTTTTGGACCAGGAGGATCTTCAGGGAGAAGATAAGGAGCATGATATACAACATTCACTAGTTGTAAACAATTTATTCAATCTTAGGTAGCTCATGCTAAAAGTTCTTATTTGGTAATGGAAAGGAAAAGAATGTCTTTCCACAGCAGCAAAGTAGAAAATAAATGATTGGTCATTTTACTCAGTATTTATTAGCAGTTACACACTATCTGCCTAGTGACTGACTGGCTTGCACAGGGGCTGGGAAGTCATTGCGGTATTATCAAATTTAAACAACAGCAGCAAAATCCCTCTCTGATAGTCCTTTGCCAGGCCAAATGTGGATTTCTTTACTCCTATGTCATTTGTTCTTGTTATTATTCTTCATTTTCTAATTTTCTGTTCATATTGACCAGTATATTTCATCATGTCCTGTTGTTAGAGTTGTCTCTGTAACTGCTGGCGTCACTTCACTGCTGACCTGGGAGGGGCACGTGGCAGTGGTTCTCTTCTTTGATTTATGGAGTTGTTGTTCTGGATCACAGAACAGAAATTGTTCTTCAAGACTTCCCAGTCACGTTTTACTTTTAAATTTTAAACCTCCCACATTTCCTATGATCGATTACCTAATCTAATTTCCCTTCGTTGATTCCCTTAGGAACCATCAAATATTCACCCATCTAGTTGGGACTTTCTTCTTTCCACGTCATCCCTAGTTGACTAGACAGCAGTCAAGTATTCAGCAGATTTTTATTCGTTACATTGAGATCCAAAGTAGCATTCCCTTATGTTGGAATGAAACAGTATCTATAGAAAAGTGATCAGTTTTCTCCTTTTTAGAAAATGAAATGATATTTTATTGTGTGTTGGATGGGACACCCAGCATTTTCCTTCAAGCTGAAGTTGCCCTGATAGTGCAAATGTTAATTTATACAACTTGGAGATAAACACTTAGAAGTTAATGCTTTTCTTTTTTTTTTAGTTAGTGGTCTGCAACAAAGTCTTATGAAGGACCTTCTAACTTATTACTTCAGAAGGTTATCCACATGCATTCAAAGTCCTGTTCTGAATAATCAGTGGCCATACGATAGATGGTGGGATTTTAATGTAAACTCTTTCTCTGGTCCTCCTTGCCCACTCAGTACTTTCTCATTCTCGTAACAAGCAGGCATCCTTAATATTCTAAAATGGTGTCATTGTCTGTAGATTTCAGTACTGACAATTATATCACAATTCTTATTACCAGTAAAAGCAGTCCACATCCTTTTTCCTGTTATCCAGCCTCCTAGCATTTTGCAATGAGCAAAGAGGAAGAAAAAAAATCAAATGGGTTTAATTACTTTTGACACGGTACATTTGTGCTGCGTTTCCCTCTTTGGAATCATTTCGTTTGTGTTCTTAGTTTAACATCTTCCTAATTGCTCTACCTATTTCTCAGCCGAGACCATTATCTCACCTCTCTGTGAAGTGCAGTTCCCTGAGAACCCTCCAGAATGGGCCGGTGTTGCCCAAACCCAACGTGCTTGGTTTTGCTCCCATCATGTGGCTGATGAGTCACTTCCAGTATTTTTTGCCTGATGCCTTCACTTGCTTGTAGGACTGAAGGGATCTCCGGGATGAGCACATGGACTTTTCTGTCCTTCAGCTTTCCTTCCATGTCCTCGTGCCCCATTACTATTACATTTCTGCCCTTTAATTTTACAGGCTCATCCATCACTAAAGGAAAATCGTGGGCTTTCCTCAGCTTCCATGTTCAGATATGTAAATGCAAGTACTGCTGCATGGTTCCCATTCCCTTGGCCAAATTTCCAGTTTGCGGTGAAGGGCACCCAGACATGTTTCAGCGCCGGCCCTGAGGCTGGAGTTGGTGGCCTGGACGGGGCACCTCACGCTGAGAAGTCTGAGACATCAGGGTGGACCTGGGAGGCTTGGTGGGGCTGCTAGGAGAGCTGCCTCCTGCCGTGGCCGGCAGGTTGGATGGGATCGGCAGCTGAGTCCCACCCGCGGGCTGCTGCAGGTGAGCTCAGCTGCGCTCCACCGAGTTGTCCACCACCTCTCCATTAACTGCGGTGGGAGCTTACGTACCCACACTTAGCATGCAGGCTGGATCCCTTCCTTTGGGTTTGGCTTGAGGAAGACAGTCGGCTGTTTTTCTCTCACACTTGTAACAGTCTTCCTTGGTGATGCTTTTCAGGACCTGAGACTCTCATGAATCTTTGTAAAAAATATGAGCTGATGGTCCTACTGAAAGCAAATAGAAAGCATAGAAAATAAAATACGTTTGTCTTTTTTTGTTGTTGTTTTACTATTTCACTTCTGGCCATAATAGTAATGAATACAGAGTTAGACTAGGAAAGAAAACCATCTCAAACTCCCTTCTCCATCCCTCTTTGATGTACCCATTTTGCCAGTAGTAACTGCTTGCTCCTCCCAGCCAGATTCATCACAGAGGCGCTGGTCATGGTTAGTACTCATGTTCTGTTGCTGGTCTTGATGATCTGTTCTCCTGCTTTCTCTGCCTCCCCTCTTCCCTCCCTGCAGATCCTTCTCCTTGGGCGGCTTTGAGGGCTGGCTCCTGAGTCTAGCTGTCCAGCTATCCTCCTGTAAGCGTTCATATTTCAGGTGTTGCACAATGGTGCAATGTGTGCTTCTGATCCATATCTTTAATTTATCACCACATTACACTTCATGTGCAGGACTGGTTCTTTCCCTCTGTAGAAGGGAAAGGATGGTGCATCCAGCTTGCACAGCTCTTCCACTCATGCAGCTGGAATGAATCCAAGCCTGAAAAGAAGAAACCATATTCCCTATGAATTCCCTCTTTGGCAATCCTGTTTTCAATGGACTTGTTTACTAAACTAGAATTTCCTGAATTGCTGGATGAAAGATGAAGAGGAGGCAGGGACCCTATGTGTCAGAGTATGAGAGCAGCGTTATGGACCATGTGGTCTCATGACAGTATCAGCAGTCAATCATGTTGGTATAGTTTGGTGCTGCATGTGTACAGTGTTGTGATGCTGCTGTACTGTCAGTGCGTTGCTTATCCCTGAGTGAAATGCAAGCAGCTCTGTTCTCTGTGGTCTCTTCACGGGGCTGCAGCTTCGTGGGTGTCACTGTCGTTGTTGCTTGCCACTTTTGTCATGCTTGGGGGCAAATCATGCAAGTGGCCTTGCTGATAGTGGTAGGAGCTCAGACTCCTTAAACAAGGATTCTTCCAGATAGACTCTCCAAAGGATAGGGGTTCTGCTGTAATGCGGTCATCTTTAGCTCTGTTTATTGTTTCATCACCTGTAGGGCTTCTTTAGATATATGACTGAGACAGTGAATTTGGTGGCATCGTATGTGGTTGTACTGCCCTTCTGATGAGGTGAAGCTCAGGCAATGAAGACACACAGCAATTCCCATCAAGGAAAAATTTCTGGAGTTTATCATGGCCTTCTGGTTCCAACCTGCCTCCCTTTTGTTCCTCTGCAAGAAGATAAATTAGTTATCTCAAGTACCTAATTATGCAATTAACCCAAGTTTTGGGAAAAAAGTGGCTCATTTTTACTGAAAAATGTTAGGCAAAACTCCTGTGAAGAGCTGAGCTACCACGCCGGGATGGAGGCCCTCCAAGTATAGGGTAGTGACAACCAGTGGAGGAAGGCTGAGGGAGGCAACCTCTTCAACCAGCACAATTGCAGTTGAAAGAGGATATTTTAACAAGCCTTCAGAGTGTTCCCATGTAAAATTGCAGTGATGTAATTTATGGTATGAATTTTAAAGGCTGCACCAAGCTTTGTAGACAGTTATTTTAGTATGAATATCTTAAAGTTGGTTTGGAATAAGCTTAACAAATAGGCTCATTTATCAAAATAAATCTTTGGGCAATTTTTTTTCAGGTTAGCTTTTTTTTCTTTTTTTAAAGTAAACATCTGTACCATGGCAGCACACATGGATGGAGCCTTAGATTAGAGTTCTGTGTGCAGAGGAAAAGCAAGATTAGAAAGGACACTTGGCTCTCTACCTCCTGATAAAGGTCTTAATATTATCAGTGATGCCCGTTTTGTAATGCTGATCGTTACTAGGAGTCAAAAGTGGTACGCTCAGTGTTAAAAACCAACAGCAGTACATGGTACTGCATGGTACAAGTACTGCATCTTCGTAGTGTCTGACTCCTTCAGTGAGGCCTCTCCCCATTTCCTATCAATGCTTTTTTGCTGTTGTTAAGAGCCCGATGCATTTTTATCTGAACTTTAGGGTATTGGGCAGAAAGCAAATGATTTTTCTCAGATTATTTATTTTCCACTACAAGTTTTCATACTGCCCTTTATGGGAATAAGTTAAGCAGTATGATTGACACGTGTCAGTTGTGATCCTTTTTTGTACCATCTTGTCCTGGGAGAAAATAAATATACATATGTGCAGGATAGCATTTTATTTTGGTGAATGGTAAAGTAAAAATGTAATTGTTCTGTGTCCTTTCTGCTCTGTCTTTATGTTAGCTAAGCCAAGGGTGGTGGATGGAAGAATATTTTGTCTTGTAGTTTTACATTCAACGGGTTTAGCCAGTCTGCAATGCAGCAGGTCTGCTAGAAAGAGCATGTGCCGTCCCCGAGGTTAATCAAAGGAGGAGGCCGTTGGCTTGCCTAAACTGGGAAGGACACCGGGACTTGCCAGGCACAGGAAACCTGGGAATGCAGGGAGATGCTGAAGATGAAGCCAGTGAAGTCTCATTGCAGGACACCATCTCCTTGCCAGTCCCTGTGGAAGCAGAGAAAGGGTGTAGAGAGAAAGGAGAGCATTAATTTAATACTTAATATCCTCTTACAGAATGGGGAAGACCATTGGTGATTCGGACTTCGATTATGCCAAGGCTGAGCTAGTTCAAGAACTGGCTTCTGTGCCTACAGTTCTAGACAGAACCTGACTGGGTTTGTAGGAGTTTTCTTTTTCATTATGCTTGCTCTTAAAGCTTACTTGCAGGCTGTGGGGAAGCCTTTGTCGCACAGGAGTCTTCAATATGGTTATTGCATTCAAACCCATCTGTGAATCTACAGGTGCCTGGGAATTACACCCTGGGACCCCATGTTCCCTCCAGCTGGCCAGTGAGACCTGCAGACGTGGCCACACTTCCCATGGCAAAGCCCCATGGCATGGTGGCCAGTGGTGTTGCGACCTGGTCTACGAGATGCAGAAAATATGGGGTTTTTTCCTCCTTTGGGAAGCGGGGAGCTGTAGCAGACCAGGCTGCTGAGCACTCCCTGCGTGCAGGGGACAGCCCCGAGCACCAGCGAGAGGCTGGACAGGCACTGTGCAATGGGGGTAAGAATGGCTGCTTGACGTCCCTGCCTCCTGGCCAGCCAGCAATTGTGGAAACCACCCTTTTCCCACTGAATTCAGCAGAAGCGTGCCGGGAGACATTTAGGGATGAAGGCGCAGGCTGTGCCACCTGGCAGGCAGAGGCAGAAGAGCTCATAACACGTCCTCATAGGGCCGGGAGGGCTTGGCGAAGCGCAGGAAGGCTGTTTGCCCCTGAAGCCTGTGGGGCAAGGAGGTTTTCTGTCTCTCTGAATGCCGGGTCAGATGATGATGTGGCCAACGTTAAATACTGAACTAACGGTGCCTTTGCTCCATCCCTTCAGCCCATAGCAATATTTGAGCATAACAGCCAAAGCGGAGACAGTTACCAGTAATAAATCCTCCTCTGGAGCTCCACTTTCTGAAGACAACAATGCCACAAACTTCCATAAATGTTCTCTATTCAGGAGCCATCCCTCATTGCCCCATCTCCAGGAACCCAAATCTTTTAGATCTTGTGGTTTTGTTTTTTGGCTTTGCCCTTCTTGAGCTTCTCAGGGACTTTTTGAACATCCTTGTCCTCAGTCATTCTGAAACTCTTCATCTTTGCCAGGAGATGCCCACCTGGCCCATCAGCCAGGACTCTCAAGATGTGGGAATCTGGTAAAACCTGAAACTAAAGAGGACACAAATACAGGGAGGAAACACTCTCTTTCCAAAAGGTCTTAGAGTTTTCTTGCCTACTGCTATGTAGCTCCTTTAAGGACCTGCAGCGGTACTGTGCATGGAGAGAGAAGAGGCCACTTTGCTGCCAAGTCAAGCCTCCTCTCTCCCAGATACTTGGAAAACCTTAGTCTTTCCTTGGTTGGGAATACTTCTGTGCTGAATTTTTAACTTGGAGCTTTGAGGTTTATCGGTAAATTGATGGGACTGTGGGCCGATGTCCAACTAAGATTTCAAGAGAAGGAATAAATAAATGATGGTATTTCCAGTGCTTGGTATTTAGCAAAGATAGAAAAAGCTGCAGTGCATAAGTGCTATTCTTAACTTCTCAGCCATCCTTTACAAAATCACTAGTAAATCTACTCTTCTTTTAGGCAGAGCAGCATTGCTGTTAGCAATGCTCTGTTATCCACTGTGTCTCTAGGGATGAGTCTACCAGGGATATTGCAAATAGGCCCTGACACCAAATGCTCCTTTCTGTGTGGCCAGGTCTTTAGCAGCTTGGATTATTACAAACACCATTTATTCTCCTTCCTCGTACAAAAGTGGAGGGGGGGGAACCCAAACCTAGGTTTTAGACATTTAGCCCTTCAGCAGCTACAGCTTTCTTCTTCATTGACTCCTGTGCAACACAAGTGTTCCCTTCATCCCTGTCTGAAGGCACTTTGTAACTGCTCTGCCGATTTTTGAGGCAGCGAATGCAGTATTACTGTCTCAAAGACTTTGCAGTATAGATCCCTAATAAAAATGATTCATGCTCTTCTCAGTTTCTGTAATCTTTTCTTCTACCTCTCTTGATCTGGGGAAAAAATATCCCTGCAGAAATTATTTGTGGGTCATTATCCATGATCGTATTCAACACAGGGAAATTAATAGTCTTATCTGCAGCCTGCTAGGTTTTCCAGAAAGCAGAGGTCTCCCCTTGCTCGTGAACTATTTCTTTTAAAGGAGAGAAGTCATATAACCCTGCCTGAGGTTTAAATTCTACAAGTTCAGAAGGGGATATAGCTGTGTTGTAGATGAGAAGGATGATGCACATTTGCCCAGTTCATCTGGGCCACCAGAATACCTGCGCTTACTCTTGGTTTCTCTTTCCAGCATGTGCTGTTCTTTCTCTTCCCAGGACACACAGCAGCCAGGCCCCGGGCCTTGTCATCCAAGTTGTCCCCGTTAGGAGGGAAACGTTAGCACAGCCTGTTTGTATTTCTAACATCAATGCTAGGTTTGCTGGAGACACGGGGGGTTTGCAGCCCGGTCACACCAGGGTTCCCTCGTGCTTCATCTGTGCGGGAGTTGCACGCTTGGCCTGTGCTGAATTCTTCTGAACAGAGCGGTTCCCTTGCGCGCAGGTGGGGCATGCGGGGAGCTCCCCAGGGCAAGCTGGGCTTCCCTGCTTGGAAGAATGTTCTTCTGCAGAGTTAAATCCAGTTAATGGACTTCAAATAACACTGTAAAATATTCTGTGCTTTGTGGTGCCATCCTCACAGCAGAGCCAACAGGAAGATACGGCATCGTCCCAGCCTCTTCAGTGCAAAGCCTGGTATCTTCATTTAAGCTGCTTTTGGGAGTGGTTTTAAGCTGTAGTGTGGCAGCTGAAGCACAGCATGCGTTCCCCTTCCCCTGACTCTGCTGGGGTGAGAGGGCAGAGAAAAGCCACGTCTTAAACCGTTGCAGCCCAATTTGCCATCGTTCATGTTTCAGTGCTGCAGGATTGCTGGGAAGATATTCTAGGAAAGACTAACTGTAGAAAGAGATTAAAAGAAAAATTTCACAGTTGCTTCCTGTAGGTACATTTTAAGGGTATTAAAAAAATACTTGAGAAGTTACCGTTGTTCTAAAATTAGACCCAAGCCTGAGTGATAGTTTAGCATGTAGAAAAGAGAAAGGCCATTCTCAATATTTAACATAGGGTGGCAACTGGGGAACAGAGGGAGGATGAGAGGAAATCATTGCATTCACAAAGAAGTATTCTTGACTGTGTGCAGCGATACGGACTGTGGCCCCAATACAAATAGCAGCAGGAACTCCAGCCACTCCAGCCACTATGTCAGCTTCATTGGGGCCCAACTTAAATGCCTCTGTGCAAACGGGGCCTGCAGGGCTTGATCTTATTGGCATCACAGAGACGTGGTGGGATGGCTCCTATGACTGGAGTGCTGGAATGGAAGGATACAGGCTCTTTAGGAAGCACAGGCAGGGGAGACGAGGAGGGGGTGCCACCATCTATGTCAAAGGGGCCTACAAGAAAGCTGGAGAGGGACTTTTTACAAGGACATGTAGTAATAGGTCAAGGGGCAATGGCTTTAAACTGAAAGAGGGTAGATTTAGATTAGATATAAGGAAGAAATTCTTCCCTATGAGGGTGGTGAGGCACTGAAACAGGTTTCCCAGAGAAGCTGCGGATGCCCCCTCCCCGGAAGTGTTCAAGGCCAGGTTGGACGGGGCTCTGAGCAACCTGGTCTAGTGGAGGATGTCCCTGCCCATGGCAGGGGGTTGGAACTAGATGATCTTTAAGGTCCCTTCCAATCCAAACAGTTCTATGATTCTATGAATAAGTAACTGGGGAGAAACACTTGCTGTGCATGACAGTGCTTTCTCAACCTTCTGCTTACTGTTAGAAAAAAACCCCTCTGCCCAAGACGTGGGGAGCTTGCTCCTCTCCTGCTTTGGCTGCGCTGTATCCAGACTGTCTGCTAGCTGTGGCATTCAAGGTACACATGCGCAATTACTTGATTAATAACCTGAATAACTCACATTCATATATGATATATTTTCTGTTGCTTTCAATTTTAGTAGCTGAACGTTACAGCTGAAAGCACTGGTTCAGCCACCAGTTGTGGTTAGATGGGGGAAACACTGGAAGAAACTCCAACAGCTTGTGGTTTGTAAAGTTATCATCCTTCTCAGTTTAAAATCTGTTAATCTAGTTTCTTTAAACCTTTTTTTTAAGCAAACTGGTGGCATCTCTTTGAATCGAATGTGCAACTGGAGACTAATGAAAAATGATATGTTTGCATTCAACTGAAATTGGAGATGAAATGTCATCTTGTAATGTTTTCACCCACAGCTGAAAAAAACTACCAGGAGGTTCTACTTATGGGTGGTATTTGTCATAGGCAGGTATTTTCTGTTATTGTGTACTATAGGTCTGTATAGGAACACTGTGTAGACAGTAACCCTCCTCTCCAGTAGCTTGCATGAAAACTTTCATATAAAGCCTGTTGTCATCTCAACTTGAACAGAGATCCTCCCTTTTCCTAAATGATAAATTGAGTCCTGGAACAACACAGATTTTTTTATTTAAGTTGTTTTTTTTTTTTTTTTTTTAAATTCTGGTATCGGAGTGGAGAGGTTGTTCCTGCTCATGTTGGAGCACTCTCTGGGGTTTCTCACCTTCTCTCGCTGCCTTTGCCTTGCCACATGAATTCCAGTTCTCATGACACCCCCGAATGTGAGGAGCCTTCACAGTTTCTTCTGTGAGGCTGTGGAGGAGCATCCACATCATGCGACACTGTGACTGTCCTCCCAAGTTGTCTCTTTGCTGCCGGCTTCTGGGGGGTGTGTGGATAACACCTGATCCGAAGCCGAGATGGCTGCGGTTGGCAGGAACGGGGGATCTCGGTCCGGTTCTGGGTACGGGAGCTCAGATGTTTTATTCCACAGTGCAGCCTTGTTTGAATTCACTGCTTATACGGAAGTGACCAGCCTGAGGATTGCCAGAATACCTTGTTTGCAAAACATTAGTGATGCTTTTCATCCTAAGCTTCTTTTAGCAGAACGAAGAGAAAACATAGTTACAAGACAAAAACATAGAGAAAACACTCGTTTAAGTGGAGTAGAAATGAACTTCTGCAAGGTTTCCTGGCACTGTACCTGCTGTGTGCTCCAGCTGCCAGAGCAGAGTGCTCTCGGCGTGGTGCCCCGATGCTGTGCTGCTCTCGCCAGTCAGGCTGCCGGATTGCAAGAGTGCCCTTTGCACAAGGAAATCCTCCCAGAAGCTGTTCCAATGCCCCCCTCTGCTTCCCTACAACCCACTGATTAAAGGAGGAGTCTCACTGGCAGCTTTTTAGACCCGGACCATTCACCTGCTCCGTCCCCAGGCTCCTGTTCCTTTGAGCACCGGTGGTGCTGCCAAGTACAGCTCTCGTCTGCTGGCCCCAGTTTGCTGTTGCAGACTTTGGCTGCAGAATTTAATCTCATCCCCATCAGGAATCAGGTGCACTGGAGCAGCCGCCATGCAAGCTCTTCCCATTAGACCGTTCCGTGAGTGGTGTCAAACCCACACTGTGGAGCTCTGCTGCCTGACAGCCCACGGGCCCCGTCCCGCCTGCAGCTCCTTCTTATGTCCATTCATCGGTTTCTTACTCTGCAACGTGCAGTGCGTTGTCGTGCTGGTTCTCGTTTGCTGCAATGGATCTTGTGCAGTTATTAGTTAATTACTTTAAGCATATATTTGGATACGCACGTGTCCAAGAATTAGCAGAGTGTAATCACTAAAATCCCAGATTAGATAGTGATTAGATTAGATTTAGTGAACAAATTGCTAGCTGCGGTTCCTTCAGTGCATCTTGAAATGCCCTATTTGGACCTTTCTCAGTCTTTGGGATTCAAGATAACATGATAGATTTTTCAATTGAATTTGGCATATTAATAATTGACGCTAAAGGAAGATTTGAAGCCTTGTTTTCTGTGTCTTTTGCCTCTTTGAAAAGTTTGTCTCATGTAAACTGAGATATTGAAAGAGGACTGGTGATTTAACTGCATGTGGAAATGGAAGTAGATGCCTAAACAGAGACTGATGAGGATACCTCAGTTTATATGCACAACCTGAAGTTTGCAGCAGTCTGAGTTCTGATCATGCTGCAAGCGCCAAATATGTGCTCTCAAAATAATTAAAAATAACCATAAATAAGAATGAGATTTTATAGAAATCATGGTGAAAAAACAGTAACTGAAAGTCAGTAATAACAACAGAAATTAAAGCAATGACATTTAGCACAGAATATAAGTGACGGTCCTTAAAAGACCATAACTTCACTAAACTCTTCTCTCCAGCTTCCCTTTGCCTTCGGCTGGAGGTGGCCCTAGCTAAAGAGCTAGGGTGTGGGAGCCGGAGAGCTGCACAGCAGGTGGTTTTGGTGTTGATGGAGAGGAGAAAGGCTCTCCTGCCCCAGGAGCTCACCCACAGTCACCTGCTCCTCATCTCCCTCGGTGTGTGGTGGGTGTGTGAATCAGGACTTCCCATCCCCATCCTGCCTCAGTGGAAGAGCGGACTGTGCTGCCACTGCGGCTGCCCAGCTCTTCTGAACCACAGAAGCCACAGCGATGTCTCTGTGGACTCCACTGAAGTCTTCCAAGAACCTCCCCTGGCACCACGTCAGCAGCGGATCTGTCTGTGAGTTGTGACAAGTGTTTTCCACCATTCCTGGTGCTGCGTCTGGCACTGCGCTCTCCCGGTGGCTGCACCCAGTGTGAGAAGGGTTGTAGACCCTTACCAATAACCCCTCACCAAACCCTTATCTTCACAGCTGGTGCTGAGCTAAGGAAATGTTTCCTCTGCTTTTTCTCGGGTGATGTTGCTAGTTGTGTGGACACCATTAAGTTCCCATGTAATACGTATGTTGTTACAATGGTAATTACCTTCATGGTTAGAATGCATCCCTTATTTTCTAGCTATAATGCATTGCACCTGTCCTCTGCTAAAGTTTGACATTGGGCAATGAATGCATGAAGCCATTTTATTCATTCTACCATTGACTTTGCCATAGATAACAACATTGTGCGTATGTGTGAAATTTCTTAGAGAATTACTTCCTATGTTCTTCCAGACTGTTAAAAGTGATTGACAGTTTTGAGCTGAGGACAGGTCCTTAGAAGACCCAACTGCCATATTCTCATCTACTGGTGATTCCTCTTATTGGTGAACCCATCTTTGATCCTCTTGACAACAGTCTTCAGTAATCTTCATTTTTTATATTGGTGTCTTGCAGCACAAAACCCAGAGAGTTTTAGCAAAGCTACAGAACCTTGTCTGACCTCTACCTATCTCATTTAAAAATTTGACTAATAGCAATGCTTTAAAATAAATATCCATATTCTTTTTTATTTGTATCTCAAACCTTTTTATTATTCTCATTTAAATGATTATTTCTACTAAATCGAGAGATTTTAATTTATGAGCAAATTAGGTACTTTTTTAAAAAACACACAACTGTATTTCTAGCTGATGGCATCCCATTTTAGCTATTGTCCACATTGCTCCATTTGTGGTATGGGGGATTTGGATGGAAAGACCTAGGGATTTGTTTGAGAAAAAAGGCATGCTTTTTCTTTTTGTAATATTGCACTCTGAAGAAAACAAATTTCTTCAATTATAATCAAAATGTTCAGAAATACATTCTGTCTCTTAAGGAGACTTTACTCATTTGATATCAAAGGACATTTTTCTTCCTTCTTTGTGCTATCAAATCAGCCCATGGATAGGTGAGCACGGTCCTTTTGCAGCTCGGATCTCCCAAACACGTCAGGGTAGGAGAGAAACCCCCATCCTGTGTCAGCACCGTGGCCCAAGGAGAGGTCCTCCACGCTTGTCCATGCAAGGACCGTGGTGGGGACCTGCAGGTGCAGGTAGGCAAGCTGTACTTCTAGTTTGCAAACATGTCAATGTAGCATTCGGCCAACAGTTGGATGCTGAAATCCGGTCCTTGAGGGAAGGGTGTAGCAGCTCCTGCCAGAAGAGGCTTTGCCCTTCGGCACAGAGGCGTCTTTCTGCATTTCAGAGCTGCACACACCGACAGAGAGCAGCAGATGTGCATCGCGGCTCCCGTTCCCACCCACAAAACTAAAGCAAGAGGGTGGCTGGGGGCCAGTGGGGTGCCCTTGCTGAGGGAGGACTGTTGAAGGGGATTTCCGTAGTTCTTCTGTTGCCTGCTCAAATTATATCCCTAAGTGGAGCAAGTCCTACACACTGGGCAGTCCTGGGAGTCAGGACTGGTCCTGGTTAGCGCTGGACTGAACCAGCCGGCGAGTGTGTGCAGGCTCCGCTGTGTGACAAGCCAGGCGCCTCAGAGGTGGTTGTGCAGATGCAGGGGCCTTCCTCCTGTTTGGGGTGAGCAGTTCAGGTTTGGAGATTGCTGCTGGTGATGTGAGATGGTGAGGACCGGCTGTGGGACAGCCGTGTGCGGAGGAGCTCAGGACAGCTCTGTGGATGCTGGTGGTGCTGGGGTGCATAGCTGCGCCTCTCTCCCCGAAACAGCAGCCGCTTCTCCATGCCTTGCTGCAGGGAGAAACTGAACAAGGATACCGATTTTCACCCCCTTCTTCTCCCCTTTGTGTCCAGATGTGTGCTTTCTGCAGCGTAAGTGCCAGCAACGGCATTTCTGGCATTCGTTAAACTGCCAGTGCTTTCCTCCCCGCTCTCCTCCGCGGGGCTCTCCTCCGCACCCAAAAGAAGCCGATGGACAGCCTCTAGCCGCTCAGGCTGTGCATGCACAGTGTTTGGGAACACCGCCAGTGTCTGAGCAGGCCGGGAGTGGACGTGGGGTTTGGCGCAGCAACCTCGAGGGGAGTGGGGAGCACCCGGCCTTGCTGGAGCCCAGGCAGGAGACGTGCCCGAGCGAGGGGCCGGTGGTGCCGCGGTGCCCGTCGAGGGGGTGGGTGCCCCCGCGGTTCTCACCCGTCTCTCTCCCGGGGCTCTGCAGAGTGTCCCCTGACCGCAGCCGCTCAGCTGGAGCTCAGCGCCGAGATGATCAAGGCACTGCGCAACGGGGGAGCGCATCTGGATTTCCGGACACGGGAGGGAATGACAGCTCTTCACAAGGCCGTCCGGTGCCGCAACCACGCGGCGCTGCTGGTGAGTCGGGGGGAGCCGCCACGGGGGACTCTCCCTCCCCCCTGCCCTGTGGCCCAGCACCGGCTCCTCCTCCCAGCCCATCCAGGCTGCTGGCAGGATTGTGCCCTCTCTGGGCCAAAGCACCTCTTGCGTTGCTTTCGGGGAACACAGCCCGTTACAAAAGCGTGGCACTGATAACGTGAGCGTTGTGGGGAGGATGGGGCGAGCACTGCCTGCTGCCGTGCCGGACCCTCTGTGGGGCAGGTTTTCCGACTGCACAGCTGCCTGAAGCTGCAGAGCGAGGCAGGCACTTCTCTTGCAGACACTGCTGGACCTGGGTGCCTCCCCGGACTACAAGGACAGCCGGGGGCTGACGCCCCTGTACCACAGTGCCATGGTGGGGGGGGATCCCTACTGCTGCGAGCTCCTGCTGCACGACTACGCCCGGCTCGGCTGTGTGGACGAGAACGGCTGGCAGGAGATCCACCAGGTGGGATGGACGGCGGGACGGGATCCGGCCGGGGTGACCGCTGTCCTGCTGCTGATGGAGGGGGTGGTCCCATCCCCCTGGGTGCCGCAGGCGGTGGAAGCACTGCTTGGCAGGGGTGGCCAGCACGGGAGCCAGGCTCCTGCGTGGAGGACTTGCATGTGGTGTGCCAGCTCCGGCTCCCATCCCGGGCCAATGCTCAGGCTGTTTTCTTTTGGCCTCAGTTAGGAGTGTCTGGGATCCTCCCCAGATTATGACTGGCTTATAGGATAGTGCTTTGGGATCTCGGTCCAATGCCTGAGGCATCCTGGTTCCAAACCACAGTTGTATCTGTCCCTGTTTTACACATTGACAAGTGGCGTAGGGAAGACATGGGCTAGGGCTTAGAGGACCTTTGTGAGCTGGCTTTGTGCTTCAAGACCAAGACTCTTTGGGAGAAGGTAGGATGCAATGGCTCTGCCTAGGATCCCCTTGTCTTGGACCATTGGGAAGGCAGGTTGTCTTTGGGCCCGTGGCTTCCTGAAGCACCCAGCTGTCAGTCCCTGCAAGGTGGATGAGTACTGGCACAGCTAAGCATGAGAATGAAAAAACAAGACGTGTTTGTGATCTCGATTTACTGGATATGACTGTCCTCCTTCCTGCCTCCACCCTACATCACCTTGGAAGATCTTTGAGGACTGCTGCTCCCAGGATGGACCAAATGTAGAGGAAAATACCACACCAGTTAACTAGAGATGTGGGGCCATTGTCCTTCTCTTTGCCTGCTTGTGCTTCAGGGCTTCTTTTCACCGGATAATTATACTGAGGTAGCAAACAGTCCGGAGGAGGCCCTGGTACCAGTATGATGCTGAACCAAAATTTGCAATTAATCTAGAGGTAATTTGTCCAGTAAGTATTCAGGTGTATATTGCTCTAAGGAGCAGCAGTGTGTCTGCCTGCATGTTAACGGGACTTTTCAGGTTACGGGTCCAGCCTGATTCAACTTTTCTAGAATGGATGAATCCAACAGAGGATGTTATGGGATTTATCATCTTCCTGCTGCTCCCTGATTTTCTATTTCTTTTTTTCCATTTTGCGTTTCGAGCAGGCATGTCGCTATGGCCATGTTCAGCACCTGGAGCATCTTCTCTTCTATGGAGCTGATATGACTGCACAGAATGCCTCAGGAAACACTGCTCTTCATATTTGTGCTCTTTATAACCAGGTACATCTGTGTGATTTGGGGCGTGAGAACAACGAAGTGTAGATGGGCATCAGCCTGCCTGAGATAGAGAGAGAACAAAATTTGGCTGGGGCACCTTCTCATTGCTATTACTGTTCCCAGACCCAGAAAGGTTCTTCTGAATTGTATCCACACTCTGTCCTGGGATGAACCTGTTTCTCTTTGTAGCACCAGCCTGATTTTGGATTTCTCAAGAGGCAGGTGGCCAGAGAAGAGTCCATGGTTTAATCTGTTACCATTCCGAAGATGTTTTTGCTGATTTACTGCCTAACACATTCTGTAATTTTTCCTCTGGTTCCTATTCCTACCTCACGGCAAGCCCCCATTACAGGTTGGGAGGGAGCAGTTTGCCTGGGTGGAGAGTGCTAATTCGGCCCAGGTGCTCACACTTAATTTGAGGCCGGCACGTGCCCCAGGCAGGGGTTGTTGGGCACATCCTCTGGCTTTCACCCCGCCCTGGGGAAAGCATGTGGACTGGGGTTCTGTCTGTCTCACAAATGGCCCTAAATTCTTACTGCGAATCTCTGAATTTTGAAGAAGGCTGTCCAGGCAACATAGGGCACATTTGTGTTTTATGTTCTACGTGGTCAGTAACCTCAGTTCAGGAGAAATTGAAGGGGGTGGAAGAGCCCCCTCTGATCTCATACACCCACTGTTTTCTTTCTGAGATGTGGAGGTCAGTATCTAAGGATTTCTCCTGTAGGTTTTTTCCCTTCCTAGAGATTTTTATACATTGTATTTTGTGTTTTTTTTATTATAAAGGGAATTTTCAGTTTCTGAGGTGTCCATGCTTTAAAAATTGAACACTGCTATGTTTTGCCATAGACAGTGGAACATGGAGGCTGATCTGTGGCTTGTTAGGTAGAGATGCATTCTGCACATCAAGGACTTTTGTACCCAGGTGCCTGTCCACTGGGGTGGGTGGGTAGAGTGACATTAAAGAGTACAGGGGCTCATAAACATGTTGAATTAACATCATTTAGAAGCACAGAACATTCAAAACCAATAAAAGCAGTACCTGGGAATGTGAGGTGGCCACTGTGCCTGTAGCTGTGCTCTTAAGCTGGCGTTTGGGCATGGCCATGGTGCCAGAGCCCCACACAGGTGGGTGGACTTGGTCAGCTTGAGGTTGGGGGTGACCAATTCGTAGGGGTTGAGCATCCTTACTTGCTCTTGCTAAAGGAGGCTTTCTGAGTGCAGTGAAACCACGTGGTTTGCTTCTTTGTTGTCACAGTCTGTGATGCTAATTGGTCTCTTCCCCTTTCCCCCTTGCTTGCTTTCACAGGAGAGCTGCGCTCGGGTTCTCCTCTTCCGCGGTGCGAGCAAAGAGATTCGTAACTACAACAGCCAGACGGCGTTCCAGGTGAGGCAGCGAGCTCCGGCCTGTTCCTCCCACAGAGCCCCTCACGGCCCCCGACGAGGGCAGCCTCTGCAACGTGTCTTGGGCACACATGGGGTAAAGCTTACTGGAACAAAACCATTGATTCAGGATGTCTGTTCTGACACCGGCTTAATTGCTGGAGCAGGAGGGAGGAAAGAGAACGCATGATACACATGGAAAGTGCTGTGAAGGTGGTATCTTATGGTGGGAGACTGAAAGAGCTTGGCTCATCTGGTCATGTGTAATGGAGGTGGACAGGAGAAGTTATTGCTGTCTGTAGAAATGTTGCAGTAAATGTTAGAGAAAGAGCAGAATCCTTAGAAATAAAGGACAGTGTTGCCACAGAAATGAATGCACCTGAACTTGCTGTTAATAAACTTAAACTGGAAGTTAGAAGACTTCCACAAGCCACAAGAGGAGTGAAACTCTGGAATAGCTTTCTAGTAAATATGCTAGGTAACACAGGTTGGAAAAGGGAAACTCGGTCATTTTGCAGTGTGGCTCCATCCATAAGTTTGCAAATTGTGGGAAGTGACTGCCTGCAGGCTGTAGTTTGTGATGCAGGAGGTCTCTTCCCATCCAAGGTCTGCTTGGCCCTTCTTTTTTAAAGTTTTTGAACTTGGAATAGCCATTCTGTCTGTGCTCTTAGTGGAGCACAGTCATTTGACTGAGGACCTTTCAGAAATGTTGTGACTCAATGTCCGGCTCATACAAATCTTCAGGTGTCCCTTGAGAGCAGAGCGTGTCTGTCAACGTCTTACTCATATACCAGCTTGGGTGGCTGCAGATGAGCTCACTAATTATTATCCCTTTAGAAACGCTTTTTCTCGCTTCTCTTTCAATGTTGTTTATAGCGGCTTTAGGCCACAAGTCTCAAGTGTGACCACGATGATGTCATGCAGTCCCTGCGAACATCATGCGTGGCCCCTGTGAGAAAGGAGCCTCATTACAGACACAATTGCTCTTGTGGCACGTGAGGGACTGCGGCCGCTGTTGGAGCGGCAGAACATCCTGGGGGAGGCGGGCAGGGAATTGCAGGGCAGATGCTCTGCACGTGCTGGAAATCTGCCACGCTGGGTTGTGCTGCACCAGCGTTGCCTCCCACACAGAAGCAGTGGGTATGTCTAGTGAGCCTCGTGTGTCCCGAGGGACTAACTTTACCGAAAAGGCACCAAATCCCTGTGCAGTGTGTGTGCCGTGAGTACAGGGGGAGCTGAAGCGCCCTCTGACCTGACCTGACCGCTCAGCCATGGTGAACCAGCTGTAGTTCTCCCTGACCCCTCTGCCGCAAGCTGCTGCAGTGGTGCTCTGTTCTGCATGAGGATATTTCATTTAAATTTTAAGTATATTTTAATGCAAGTTGAGCATACTGTCCTAAAAAGAGTACGTAGAACTCGTGTGTGTACTTACCATGATTGTATATAGGAATCAGGTAGCTGTGCGGAGGTAATCAGTTATGAATTACTTGTGTATATGATGTAAAGAACTAAAACTGCTTAGGTACTTTCAGGAAATGAATACATAGCTTATAGTCTTGTTTAAAAGGAATTTCTTTATTAAGACTGAGACCATGTTCCGTACAAGCTGTGCTACATGTTGGCTTGGATGCTGAGAGAACAAAGGGCCTTGAAGGTCAGATTGAGCATCCTTATAGGTGGTCTGATATTTTGTGACATGCAGGAACTTGAGATTTATGCCATGCAATTAATTTGCCTATTAAGTGGTGGTTGTCTGGTCGTAGTTGGTGGAGCTCTGTAGCTGGGAGTGTCATTTGTGTGACAAAGTGCAGGCACCTGTCTGAGGAGAAGGGGAGGCTTGTCCTCCCCTCCCCGATGGCCCGGGGAGTGCGGGGTGACTGTTTCTGGTGCTCAGGCACACGAGCAGAGTGCCACCGCAGCTTTCTCTGAGTGACTGGTGTGACCTTGCTAACCACAGCAAATGCTGAAGGATGCCTGAGCTCAGCCCTTGGGCAGCCCTGTTATCTGTGAATCCACCTTAGCTCAGACCTTCCTCTGTCTGCTCCGCCTTATCTCCTGCCTCAGGAGGTGGGTTGTGAAAGGGCTTGGTGTGGCCAGGTCTGCTTTGCTCAGACTGCTGCTCTTCGGGGAGCTTTGCTCTGGGGATTGAGGATAGTCCCATCTGACTGCTTTCCGATTTAATGTAAAAAATATTTCTTGCCAGGGAAGAGCTTCTTGCAGGAAACTGCTGCCTGCTTTTTGAGATGAGCTGAACTTTTGGAATCAAGAGATGGAGAAAGGGCAATCTTTTTGCTTTGGGCATTTGCAGGGTATGGGGTGGTGTAGGGAGGCAAATGGCTCCTGCTCTGATTTTGCTCATGTCCTGCAGAATCCTAGTGGGTCTTAATGAGAAAAAACAGTGTTTGTCTTTTCATTTTTGAAGTAATATAACTAATTGGAAGTTTCTCTTCCGGAGAATGAAAACTGTGCTTGGTAATCCTATCAGTTAGTTTATTGGCAAATCCAAACCAGAATTTGATATTGGTGTGATGTGGTCCCTTCAGTTCCCAGCTTTAAAAGAGAAACTCTCTGCTTGGATTGCTTGTTTAGGCTTCAGCATGTCATTAAGTCACTGCCCACTGCAAAGTCTGGCGCTTTCTCACGTATCGTCTTTGCGTGTCCGTGGTAATGGGGTGCTGCCTTTCTACGATGGAGTTTCAGCACGGCAGAGAGCCGAGCCCGTATGAGGGAACGTGCGCTATCCCGCAGTTCTGTGACTGCTGGGAGCTCATGTAAAGACCTCTGCTGTTGCGTGGCTATTTAGTCAGTTTACTGCACATACCTCCTGTTAATTTGATTGTTACTGTTAATCAGATAGGTTGGTGTCAGTGGCCTGAGATGACTTGAGATAGCAGTGAGTAATTTAGGGAGTTTAGAAGTTGTAATCTGCTTGGTTATCTTGCCTAAGGCAAATCAGCATGCTCATTGCCTGGGGCGGCATGCCACCTCTCGCTGTGTTGAGCTATTCCTGCTGCAAAGGGGCCTGACCCCGATTTCTGGAGCACGGTGCATGGCCTGTGTGGTGGGGCAGGATGCCGGGAGCAGTCTCGCCTCTTTGTGGTTGTTAGCAGGCTTCGGGGAGGACTGCAAGAGCAAGGTGGGTTTAGGGTAAGAGTTTTCCCAGAGTATCTTCCCAGCTTCTGGCAATCTGAATCCTTCTGTTTTCCTAAGCCAGGTTTGTACCGACATCTGTCTTCAATTGCATTTAGCTGGCTTTTCATCCATAAATTGTCTAAGAGAGTCCCCTGTGCAGATGCAGTCCTTCTCAAAGCTCCCCTGCCTCATCCAAATACGTTCTTCTCACAGAAGGGTGGAGACATCATTTTTCAGGTAGGATATTGCATATTCAAAATGCACTGGATGAAAAGAAAGTTGGGGTTTTTTTTGGTTTTGTTTTTGGTTTTTTTTCCCCCTTTCCAGCTGCTTTAGCAGTATCATTGGGCAGAAAAAAAGTGCTTCCAAAGCGCTAGTTGTCCTATCAAACCTCCCATGTGCCTTGAGGTGCTCACTGACTGGACTTGGGATGTTGGCCACTGGAGCATGCCGCGGGTTGGGAGCCTGTGATGGGAAGGACAGGCACTCAAGCCAGGATGGTGAAATCAGCAGTTGCTGTTATTGACCTGGTGAACCCACCATCCTATTTAAACAACAGGAAGGTACCCAGCGGAGGACTGGAACGTGTGGACAGGTGCACAGGTAGGCCGTTGTGCACACTGTGAATGGTGGCTGAGTCAGTCATAGAATCACAGAATCATTAAGGTTGGAAAAGACCTCTAAGATCATCCAGTCCAACTGTCAACCCAACCCACCCATGCCCACTAAACCATGTCCCCAAGCGCCTCATCTCGAATCATAGAATCATAGAATCATTAAGGTTGGAAAAGACCTCNTCAGTGGTGTCCTACCTCCCACTGGTGATTTGTGCTGGATTCCAGGGAGCTGAAGTCCTGTATTCATAAGTTTAAGTTCAGGAGCGCAACATTAGGCAATGTTTTGTCTCTTAGGAGGGTGAAGACTTGTCTCTAAGTCTTGTTCTTCAAGAGGTGCTTTTTTATATTGTGTTAAGATTACCCATGATCACTGTTTCAGTCTTTTTCTTGCATGGGACCATTGATAGCTCAAAGTCCTCCAGCTCAGCCTGTCTACCGTTTCTTGTGGTTTTTCAAAAGTATTAAGTGCTATATCTGCTGTTCAACTGCAGTATTTTGGGTTTCTCTTTTCCCTTTCCTTAATGCCAGGTTGACAGAGTGATTGCAAAAGAGAGGACCTTTCAAATTCTGTGAATGACCGTGTCCCTCTCTGAGCATGCAAATAACATGATTTGACTTGGAAATGAAATCATTTACCTCTGCAATCTGAACTTCATCAGAATGATGATCCATACCTGGTGTTGTAGACAGGCCATGTGAAACAGCCTTCCTGGGTCACACTGGGGTTCGACATCCAACTGATGAGAAATAGTTTGATGGGGTCTTCGTTAACAAGTGTCCGAGAGGGACGGTGATACTCTTCCACTCAAAAGTCACTTGCACCGTGGCTCTAATCCAGCTTGCTGTCTACCAGGACCTCCAGGGCCTTTTCTGCTGAACTGCTTCCCAGTCTGTGTCATTGCCAAAGCTGCTTCTTTCCCAGACACAGGAGTTTGCATTTGTACTTCTTCAATTTCATGGGGATCCTGCTGGCCTATTCCTCCATCATGTCCAGGTCCCTCTGGATGGCAGCCCTGCCCTTGTGGATATTGACCATTTCCCCCGGTTTGGTGTTACCTGCAAACTTGACCTCTGTGATGCTCCACCTGTCACTGGCCATCAGGTAGAGAACCATTAACAACCATTTGCTGAGCCTAACCATCCAACCATTTTTTTCCCATCTAGCTGTCCACCCATCCATACTATAATGTTGTAATTTCTATACAGATAAAGATGAGACATGGAAGGCTCCATCTGTCTTACTTCCCTGTGTCCTCTGAGGTAACTGCTGGTTTTCCTACCTCCGTATCAAAGAGGTTGGGCCATCTGTGCCGCTCCTTTCTCTCAGCAGTCTGCCTTGTGTGGGACTGGAGATTTGCTGCCACCACAGGAACCCTGCTTTCCTCCACATGGAGATTTCCCTGTAAACAGCAGGAGAATCCTAAAATGCTACTGTTCAGTAGCTGTACCAAACAGTTTTTCTGCTGCCTGTGCATCTGTTTCCCCATCAGTCCCTTATCTGGGTTAAGTCCTTTGGCTTCTTATCACCTGGATAGTCTCTGCCACTGCATCAGGTCTTGCTTTCCTTTTCCTCCCCGGTTTTCAGATGTCTTAGGGACTCACTTAAGTGTTTTCTTTCTCAGGAACCCAGTACTCTGATGGGATTAAACCAGGTGTCACATGCTGGCAACCCTGCACTTTGAACCTCTAAGTCATTTTTTCACCTTTTGTTTAATAAAAGTAGCTTTCCCAGTTGCCCTTACCCCTGCATAAAAAGCAGGAAAAGTCTGGGTCCCTATGGTCAGGTCATCACCTGCCTTGCACTGTATTTTTCAGTGGCCTATTAGATATGCCAGCAGTTTCCTTCTAAGAAGCATCCAAGTTTTATCTTGTTTACAATGCTAACTTCCCAGTTTTCTTTCCCAAACCTCACATCTCTAACATAGAGTCTGAACTTTGTGTTCTCAATGTCAAGAGAATGGATCTTTCTTGTCTGGAAAGTTTTGGAGGTTCCTTACGCTGCCCCTGTATGTTCCTGGAACGTCTGTGGGTAAACCATGATGGCCATATGACAGACCTTGCTGTAACTGGCTATAGTGAAGGCTCCAGCCCTAATCGGAGGAGTGCTTTGAGTGCCCAAGTGACTTCAGAATCACTTGTTAAATATCTCCACCCTTGATATTTCTGGCGTGGACACCTGGAGCTTGGCCCCTGCCTTCCCTAGGTGCTGTTTACTGCAGCATCTCAGAGCTGAAGTGGTGTTGGGGGAGCAGTTTGCAGCTGGTGCACGGTGGAAGGACTTCAGGACCCCTCTGCAGCAAGGGTGCAGCTGCTCCAGTGTCATTCGCAGCGCACACGTACATGCAGGCTGGGTGAGAAAATTGCACTTTCTCAAGCAGCCTCCTCCACATGCTGGCTTATTGTGCACCTGCCTTTCCTAGAGCCCGCTGAGGCACTGACATCTTCCTCTGAGGTGGAAGAGGATCTGAAATGGCAACAGGCATGCTGTACCTTTTCTGTTCAGTCTTGGAAGGAGAGGGGCGATGGCAATGAGCTTGACCTCCTGTGGTAGTTCAAAGAGGTATTGGGGTGTTCCGTTCACGTCTGTGTTTACATGGATGTACGGTCACTGGTAAGTGATCTTTCTTTCTGCATGTGTTCTTCCAATCCTCCTTTCCCAGAAGTAATGGAAGATACTTGACTGCACCTTTGACGTGCCTTTTCTGGATGGAGGCTTCTCATCTGTGTTTTCCACAAATCACATTGCTTGGCCAAAGTCAAAGGTGGTTTTTCCCTTGTCTCCTCAGCAACGTTTCTGATGTCCAGACTGTGGCCTTCAGGGCTGATCCATCTGAAGCCTCAGTGCTGTTGGTGCCTGAGTGCTGCTTATAGTGTCAAAATCATGCCATATAATAAAAACTACCTGTAAAACACAGCTTGGTTGTTTGGTGTAACCATTTGCCTCTATTTGATTTCCACTCTGCTTTGGACCATTTACTTACCCAAGGTATACATTGGAAAATTATTATAAATGTGTGAGCTTGTTATAAATGTAGCTTTTACAGCCAATAAAGATGGCTATGAGGACCTCTCAAAATGTGAATTCAGCACTGGAATTTTTAATTATTAAGAGATAATAATTCAGTGTTATTTATTTGAAAAAAAAACCCTCATAATTTTCTTTCATATTGATCTAAAGGTTTGCTTATGTATGTGAGCAGGTGACTCTGGTATCAAGCTGAGACTAAACATAGATTGTGATTTCTTTCCTGTCAAACTTGTATGCCAATGGAGTTATGGGATTGCTTGTGTTAGCTCATCCCAAACATGTCTCATGTAGGTTTTAGAAGTATAGACAAGTTTCTTAATGATCAATAAATGTCAATTTTGTACCAATTTCTTTGTCCTCATGATACTCATGGTTGAACTTTTCCATTTATACATATACAGGATTATCATATGCAGAATATAAAAATAGTATGCAAGTAGTTGCTTCTAATTTCACTGAAATTTAACAATCAGAGCTGCTGCTTTTCTGTTAAAAAGTTGTCTGTCCTTTTGATTGCTGCATTTTTGTGAAATTTTTTTTTTCCTCCCCTCTCCCCAGGCTAAATTCTTCTAAATAGGTTTTTTTGGTGGGTGGGCTTTTTGGTGGTTTTGGGTTTTTTTTTCTTGGTAGGTAATCATGCTATACGTAAACAAAGTTTCTTGTTATGATTAGTACAGGCTCTGTTGATGTAGAGCTGCTCTGGTTGTGGTGCACTCAGTCTCTTGTGCTAGCATCTGTAACTGGCAAGACGGACCTTGGCCATGAAACTCAAGCACGTGTCAGAGGTTTTAGTCAGCCTTTAACTTAACTATGAGCACTTCAAATGTTTGGCTTGACGTAAGGAAATCATTGCCTGAATCGGGGGTGCATGTAGGGAGATCTCCTCCCTGCAGAGCTGAGGTGATGCTTGGGGTTGGTGATGGCTGGATGCAGGGCAGGGGATGCGCTGGCAGACAGAGATGCCCACGGTGCCCCTGGGCAGTGGCACAGGGACAGGCAGCAGCGTCGCGTGGGCAGCCGAGGTCCCCCTCTGGGCATGGGTACGAGTCGCCCCTCGAACACAATGCGGAGCAGGACGTCTGTCTCGGTATCACAGCCTGATTTCTTTCCTGGCTCATGGGGGATAAGGTAGCTGTGGTAGTTTCACATGTAAATTAATAGCATCATAAAACCACAGAATCGGAGAGATGGGGAGGGGCTGCCGAGGTGTCCAGCACCAGCCCTGTGGGGAGCAGCGCCCGTCAGTGTGGGCTGCCCAGGGCTGCGGCCAGGCGAGTGCTGAGCGTCTCCAAGGCCAGAGACCCCATGGCCTCTCGGGGCCCCGGTCGGTGTCCGACCTCCCTCCGGTGAAGGGCTTCTCCTGCCACGAGGGAGGACGTGCTGGCCACAGCTTGTGCCTCTTGTCAGGAGCAGCCCTGCCCTCCTGCCGTCACCTCTGAGAGGAGCCTGGCTCCGTCCTCTCCCCACCCCGCCAGGCAGCCGCAGGCCGCAGTCGGGTCTCCCCTTCGCCTTCTCCTCCCCGGGCTGAGCAAACCCCACGCTCAGCCTCTCCTCCGATGGCCCGTGCTCCAGTCCCACCACACGACTGCAATGTCCGTCCTGCGCCGGTGAGCCCAGCCTGGCCTCAGTGTCCCGACGGGTCTCGCCAGCGCCGAGCAGAGGGCAGCAATCCCTGCCCTCACCCCGCTGGCTGCCCTCGGGCCACCACCGCTCCGGAGGTGCTCGGCCTCCATTGCCTCCAGGCCTTTTCGGGGAAGCCGGTCGCCCTGTCCTGTGCTGCTGCACAGGGCTGTCGCAGCCCACGGGCAGGACTTGGCGCTTGTCCCGGCCGAGCCCCGCCAGTCCCCATCGGCCCCTTTCTCCAGCCTGGGCAGGTCCCGCTGATGAGCAGCCCTGCCCTCCTGCCTGTCGGCTGCTCCCAAGGCTGGTGACAGGGATCTGCCTCCCATTGTCCCAGCGACAGGGAAGACACTAAACAGTACCGGCCCTCGTGTCCATCCCTGAGGAATGGGCTCGTTACCAGCCCCCAGCTGGACTCCGTGTGGCCCGTCACCACCCTTTGAGCCTGGTGGTCCAGCCAGCTTGCCACCCAACTCGTTGTCCACCTGCCCAAACCGTCCCTCTCCTGGTTGGCAGCAAGGATGCTACGGGAGACCATACTGAACACCTCCCTTAGCCCGGGGTTGACAACCCTTGCTGCGCTCCCCTCGTTCAGAGCCAGCCGCCCCGTTGGAAAAGGCAGTAGAAGGCTAGGACTGAGAAGGAATCTGAAAGGTCATTTTTTGGGCTCTTTGGGCCCTCCCC
Source organism: Pelecanoides urinatrix (assembly GCA_013400755.1). NCBI lineage: Eukaryota > Metazoa > Chordata > Aves > Procellariiformes > Procellariidae > Pelecanoides > Pelecanoides urinatrix. The sequence goes on from VZTQ01005667.1 coordinate 115,338, forward strand.
AGGATCAGATCTGTCTGAAAGTTTTATGACTGGTGTTTGCCAAAGCTGCTCATGAGCCCTCCCGTTCTGGGCACTGGCTGCAGCCTCCCGGGGCAGTCTGCTCCTGCGCTTATAGCTGTCTGCAGTCTCGGAAAGCATTTTCTGACATCTAACCTGAATCTTTCTTATTGAATTTTAAGCCCATTACTTTTCCATGGTTATTGAGAACAGATTATTTTTGTCCTTGCTGCAGCTGCCTTCTTTCTGTTTTTACAGTCAGATCACCCCTTCCCCACTCGATCTTCTGTTCTCTGGGCTGAATATCCCAGAGCACACAGGCTTTCCTGCAGAGACCTTGAAAGCATAATCCAATCATTAGTATTGATTTACTCTGGATTTTCCCCATATCTTTTATTTAACTCTGTTCCTAAAAGTAGCCTTCTCCAGCTGAAATCCAACCTGTTCTGTACAGAGCAGAGGGGGAGATGAGGCTGCTAATTGTAAATCCTGGTATGCTTTCTGCCACAGCGTGATTTTGTTGACTCATTTTCAGCTTGTGATCCTGCAATCCTCAGATCTTCTTCAGCAGGGCTGCTGCCTGCTGTCTCCTAGCTTGTGTTTGTGCCTGGTGTCACAGACTCGCTGAGCCGTCCGGACCGGGGAGACCCGGGATGTCCCTCCTCCAGCCCTCCTGCTCAGACGGGCCAGCCCATGGCTGCTGAGGGTGCTCAGGGCCTTCACTGGCCAGGCTTGGAGAGCCCCCACGCCTGGAGCGCTCCCGCCCTGGGGCTTGTTCCCGTACTCAGCCGTTCTCCTGTGAAGAGCCTTTTCATTATGCCCAGACAAAACTTCCCTCCTTGCACCTTGTGCCTGTTGACTCTTGTTCTTTGTACACCTCGGAGAAGAGGCTGGCTCCATCCTCTGTAATCCCTGTACATAAACTGTCATTACATTTGTCTCTATTGACCAAATCTTCCCCCCACCCCTCCCCGCCTATTTCTTGAGTTTCCGACAATTATTTCAGTTCTAATCCTCTAATGACTTTGCATCTTCTTCCAGCTTGGTCTCATCTAGGAATTTAATAAGCATATTCTGTACTCCATCATCCAGGTTGCTAACGAAAAAATTGAATACTACTGAACCTGGGGTAGGGTCCTGTGAAATCCATTTAGCATACATTTTTAGTCTGACAGTTAGTCATTAATTAGTTTTCTGATCAGTTTTTCATCACTTGGCAGGAGTTTCAGCTAGATTTAATTTCTGTTGTTTCTGAGAATGTCACATAAGGCTGTCAAAATTTTTGCGGAAGACAGCTATATAATATTTTTAGTTTCTTTGCTCTTCACAAAGCCTGACCTGCTACCCTCTCCTAGAAGTAACTTGGATCCCTTAAATTTGGTTTGCTCTTCACAAATTGCTGTTGTCGGTCATCTCTGTTTACAAACTATCTGCTTTCCCCAGCATTTTTCTGTACAATAAAATTAAGTCGCCTGGTCTATAGTGCAATGCTCCTCTCCTTGCGCTGCGCGTATAAAGCTGGTTGTGTCTTCTTTTCCAGGCATCTGAGAACTGTCACGGATGATCAGAGTTTACCACTAACGCCTGAGATTGCTCCTAGCAGGTTTTTGGCAGTGTGGCTCAGCTCGTGCTCTGCAGATCTCTGGCGCTTTGTTGAAAAGTAAAGGCGATTCATAAATTGATTGCAGAACCAGGCACAAAGGCAGATAATGCCCCAAATAGTGTGTGTCAGTTTTGAGGCCCAAGTGATCTGCTGATTTGGTGGTATTTGCTGCATGATGGCAGCGAACTGTGGAGTAAAAAGCTCAAGCGAAAAGGCAGCAAACCCTCGGGCGTTCGTGGTACTAAAGCTTTCCTGTCCCGCTGACTTGCTGGTGTGCTCGATCGGCTCTTGCTGAGCATAGTAACGCGCTTTCCTGCCACCCCGCCGTTCTTTGCGCACCCTGCTTGGCGTATCCTATTTTGCACCTTGACCTTTCTCAACCTCTTTTGCATGTCACGTGTAATTGGGCCTTACAGCACTTTGAATGGTCCTCCATAAATCCTTAAAGATATACACTTTGTTGTTATCTTAACATACCATTTGATTCAGCTTTTTGGTACAATACAAACAGGTTGTTAGATGTATTTTCTTCAAAGATTTGAATCTTGTTGCTTTAAAATAGACATCATGATCTGAACTCTGCAATTTGTCGTCATGTTGCCCAGGCAACAGAATATTCTCAAATGGAGTGATTTTGTTAAAGAATGAATTCAACTAACTGTGATTTTTCAAATTAATATTAAATTTTAGCTGACAGTGTTTGGATTTCTAACTTATTAATGACATCATATCTTGTGATATCATAGAAATTAATAAATTTAATTCTACTTATGTAGATTATAAGTGTTCATTGTTAAGAATACTTGGAAGGAAATGATAAAGCTAGTCAATATTTTACAGTTTAGTTAGCTTAGGTGTAAATTCTTGGTAACTGGCTGCCATTGTTCCTCAACATGTGTAAAAACACAGAAACAACATCTGCTGCTTGACGTGTTTTAAAGACTTAGTCCTAACTAATGCCAAAAATTTTAGCTGATGTGAGAATGTCTATAGCATTATTTTTATTAATAAATTCCATATTTTTCTTGTCTTCACTACAACGGTAACCTTGTCCTCCTCCATCTGTTCTCTCTTGTCAAGCATTTGGATTGTAAGGGTTGTGGGTTTTTGTAAGTGTGTGCAGAGCCTACTGATTTTGCTTCCTAGCTCTACTATAGTAGAAATTAAAATAATTTATGGAGGTGTGGAGTTCCTGTTGGCACTTGGAGTGGTTATTCAACCTGTTATGTATTAAAAATGCAACACATCTTCAAATTTACTGCATTTGCTATCTGAGTGGGAAAACACTTTTTTTTAGCATTTAAAAGTATGTTTGTTAACTTTTAACATTACAATTCATTAAAGTTTGGGACCTCTGAGAAATCTATTATCTGTGCTTAGGCTCTTTGTCGTCCTTAATGATCAGGTAACATAGTAACCCAGCTGCTTCTAACCTTTCTTATACTTCAGATTAATTAAAAGCTTGCTCATAATCCAGATTTTAAAAGTGTAGTTTGCAACGAAAATAAACTATTAGTGATTGCAATGCGTATTTGCTGCTTTTAGAGGGATGACGTTTTCCACAGGTGAGAGTGGCACCTCCAGGTTTGGCTGTGGAGCTGAGCTGGGCTCAACACCTTTTGGGGTGCTCAGGGACTGTTCCCACCACCTTGCTTGCTTCTCCAGATACAGAAGAGGTGTTGTCTCTGCAGTACTCAGCTTTTCTGATGTGCCAAATATATAACAAGCCTTGCTTGTGTATGCGTGACTTCTCTCATTTTTTAATTGTCATGTCTCTTTAGGCCTATTGGGAATGATAGGTAAAGTGACCTCCCCCTCTTCCTCCTGAAAATAAAAATTCATTATCCTTCTGGAGTGCAAACTTGGTCTTGATTCAGGGCTGGAAATACCAATGCGGGGTGCAGGCAAACCCGTCGCCCCTGTCCCGGGACTGGGACATGCAGCTCCATGGACTCAGCGGCGCTGCCGGGTCTGTGCTCTTTGCCCGTGCGAGGTGGAGTCTGCCACCTGTCTTCGTAAGCTGTTTAATTACCCTCGCTGCTAGAAGTCATCTTTTACCTCAGCGTTAGTCTGCCTAATTTAATCATCCTATTCTTAGCTCTTGTGTATGTTGCAATAATTGGAAAACCTTGCAGTTGGACTTCTTCCCCATACTTTAGTACCTATGCACAGTGATCACCTCGTCTCACTGAGAAGTAGAGTAGTTTGATCTCTAACATTCACATTTTAAAGGCTTTTACAGCTGCTGGATTGCTTTTGTGTCCATCTTTGTGTGAATCTTCCTCTGTTCCTACGTTCTTCTTGACTTTGGCTCTGGGAATGACCCAGTGCGTTAGCACAGGTCCTGCTGCTGCAACATACAGCTCATCACTGAATTCATGCGTATTTCTAATTGATACTTTCAATTAGTCTTTATGGTTACAGTTATTATTCTGAGAGTTTATGCTGAATGTTTTCCCTGCTTTGTGTCCCTGCTTTCTGAGGCTGTTTCACCCCCTGCAGCGGTGTGCTGTGCCCTCGCTCACAGCCCGGCTGCTCTCGGGCTTAGATTCTGCCACAGCAGCGACCTGTCTGTTATCTCACCAGACTTTGTGCACCTCCAGTTTTACCCTCAGCGTTGATACCTTAGGCGAGGTGGTCATTGCTAGCACACGATAGGTTTGGACCAAGAACCTAAGCAATACTGTTGAGTAATGTCCTCCTTGATGATACCTCTACATTAACAAATAAATCTTGAGCAAGATAGATTATATATAACAAATTATATACACACACACATACATATATATATATATATCTCCTGGACCCAATCTAGATGTACAGTCATGGAAAGAGGTAAATGTGTTGTATTGTACATTTCTGGGCACAAATGTCTTGAATGGAGGTCAAGATACTACTTTTTCTGGCTACTCTGAGTAGGCAGTCAGCCCTGGAAATGTTTGTCAAATCAGCGAAGGAAACCCTACATTCAGTCAAAGTAGATTTTTCTTGGTGGTGTTCTGTGTTGAGAAAATCACAAGTTTGTTCTTAGGTTTTAATCAATTTTTTTTTTTTTTTTTTTTTTTGCAAAGTAAGCATATTTCTTTGTCCTTCTAACAGTGGACCGGTGGAATAATTGATCACCAACCTTTTTGTAATACTCTTTTAAGATTTAAGGTGAGCAAACCCACTCTTGTCAGTCTTTCCTCAGTGGTCAAGATTTCCAAGTGTCTTTTCCAACTTGCTGCTTTCAATTTGTTTATCTCCTTCTTAAAGAACTGTCCCAAAACTGGACATATCCGTCCAGATGGGTCCTCTTCACCTTGTTAATACCTCCTAGAATTAAGTTTGTCTTTATGCAATGTCACCGTTTTCTTGACTGGTGTTTAGTTTGGGGTTATCGCTGCTACCACACATTGTTTTCTGCTTTACGATGCCTAGCCGTTTATTCTCTACCTTACATTTATGCACTTGATTTCTCCATTCCAAGTGTAACAGTTTGTACTAGACCTTACTGGATTTCATTTTTCTGATTTCAAACATCATTACTTCTGTCTGCCAGACTCATAAACTTGTCAATCAAACTTTATGTATTACGCTTTTTTCTTTTAACAAGATTTACTTTCCCAAAACTAGGGAAATTTTCTGTAAAACAAGAATAAAATCTAATTAGAGTTGTATGGGGTGTGCGTGGCAAGGTTTTGGTAGCAGGGGGGCTACAGTGGTGGCTTCTGTGAAAAGCTGCTGGAAGCTTCCCCTATGTCCGATAGAGCCAATGCCAGCTGGCTACAAGACAGACCTGCCGCTGGCCAAGGCCAAGCCCATCAGCAATGGTGGTAGCGCCTCTGTGATGACATATTTAAGAAGAGGAAAAAAACCTGTGCAACTGCAGCTGGAGAGAGGAGTGAGAATATGTGAGAGAAACAGCTCTGCCGACACCAAGGTCAGTGAAAAAAGAGGGGCAGGAGGTGCTCCAGGCACCGGAACAGAGATTCCCCTGCAGCCCCTGGTGAAGACCATGGTGAGGAAGGCTGTCCCCCTGCAGCCCGTGGAGGTCCATGGTGGAGCAGGTACCCACCTGCAGCCCGTGGAGGTCCATGGTGGAGCAGATAGATACCCACCTGCAGCCCGTGGAGGTCCACGGTGGAGCAGATAGATACCCACCTGCAGCCCGTGGAGGACCCCATGCCGGATGCACCCGCAGGAGGCTGTGACCCTGTGAAGAGCCCGCGCTGGAGGAGGCTCCTGGCAGAACCTGTGGACCTGTGGAGAGGAGCCCAGGCTGGAGCAGGTTTGCTGGCAGGACTTGTGACCCCGCGGTGGACCCACGCTGGAGCAGTCTGTTCCTGCAGGGCTGCACCCCGTGGAAGGGACCCAGGCTGGAGCAGTTCATGAAGAACTGCGGCCCATAGGAAGGACCCACATTGGAGAAGTTCGTGGAGGACTGTCTCCTGTGGGAGGGACCCCACGCTGGAGCAGGGGAAGAGTGTGAGGAGTCCTCCCCCGGAGGAGGAAGGAGCGGCAGAGACAATGTGTGATGAACTGTCCGAAACCCCCATTCCCCGTCCCCCTGCGCCGCTCGGGGGTAGGAGGTAGAGAAAATTGGGAGTGAAGTTGAGCCCAGGAAGAAGGGAGGGGTGGGGGAGAAGGTGTTTTTAAGATTTAGGTTTATTTCTTATTATCCTACTCTGATTTGATTGGTAATAAATTAGACTAATTTCCCCAAGTCGAGTCTGTTTTGCCCATGACAGTAACCGGTGAGTGATCTCTCCTTATTTCGACCCATGAGCCTTTTGTTATATTTTCTCTCCCTTGTCCAGCCGCGGAGGGGAGCGATAGAGCGGCTTTGGTGGGCAGCTGGTGTCCAGCCAGGGTCAACCCACCACAAGAGTCTAGGGTGTCAAAACTGGCATAACGTATGCAGGCGAAAATAATTCAGAAAAGCATTCTAAATGCTAAATATGCATCAGTGTTCTTAATGTACCATACGTGGCGTCTGTGAAGATTTTACAAAACAAAATAGATATTGTGAGTATAGATAATTAATTATGAAATATTGTGATACTTTTGAAAATGTTTCGAACAGCAAGAAAGCTAATCAGATGAGAAAAGGGTGCAGTAATGAATGAAAAAAATAGGAATATAAACTCAGATATGGGCAAAAAAAGGAATTGTGAAGCAAAGAGAAGGGAAAAGGTGTGAATAACCATAACTGAAAATATGAAGACAAGTTCTGGCTTCTTGGTAGGAAAAGAACAAGGAAAGAAATTAGAGGAAAACAGGAAAGGGAGAAAAAGGGGAGTTCAGTTTTAACAAAGTTAAAATGGTGCTTTTTTTTTTTTTAATGAAATGAGGGAAATGAGAAGGCATGCTTTTTTCCTAGCAGTGTTTCCACCCTGTAATCTAGAATTTAGCCCTTTCTTGGATAGAATAAAACTTCTCTTGTTTCAAGAGGTAGTTTGGGGTGCTCAGGTGAAGCTGAGACAGGCACAGAAGTCCCTTCAGCGTGAGCAGCTGGCGTCGCACGAGCCCCAGTGCCAGAAGAACGAGCCTGGAGGGGCTGACTGCACCGCCGAGCTGCCGGCGACTCGGCAGGGGCAGGCGCCGGTGCCGCGGCAGCACAGCAGCCGGCGGTGGGAGAAGTGCTCATTTTGTCTCCTGTCTCGACTGATGCCGGGCAGCTCGGCCCTTGGTTTCTGAGGTCAATGCTTTTGATAATTTTAAGTGTTTAAAAGCACTGATGTTCCTCCTGCTCCGTGGAATTTCTCTGATTTTCCAAGACCCAATATTTTAATGGGTATGGGAAGTTCCTCTACTCGTTTTTTCAAGACTTTCTGTAACTTACCAGGATTTGCCTATTTGAATATTAATTATGTGGAGTAAATGCTGCCTGACATCTTCCTTTATTATAGCGGGGAGATGTCCGCTCCATACGCCCTCTCATTTGGGAAGGATGCATTCCCCTGTTCCTGCTAAGCACCTGCCGTCTTCCCTCTTCTGTATTGCTGTCTGCAGTTGTACCATCTGTGTCCGTGATGGACCAAGGACAGACCTCTGCCTTTTTTTCTCTGTGATAGATTTAAAATGTTTTCTTCTGGTAGATTACTGGTTTATTTAACTTCTCTTATCAATCATAATATAGTTGAACTCTGGGCTTCCCATTGCTGGAGTAAAAGATTGCAGACTTTGAGAAGATTATCTGGCCATGAATGATTTTCTGTCATTGTGTAACAGGCTGGAAGTTGTTTTTTTTCTGAGAGGTCGAGCGTGGGCGTGCTCACAGAGTGCATGTGCCAAATGACAAGTACCCCAGCCCCGCCGCCCTGCATGGGACACGCATCCCCTCTCCCACGTGCCGCCTCTGTGGGCATCTGGAGGTACGTGCCTGTGCACTGCGCCAGGAACAGGGCAGTCTGCTTCCCAAGGAGCAGCTTTCATTTGCCTGATGATTCTGTTTGTTGGTTTTTTTTTTTTTTATTTACCTACGCTCTCGAGGCTTTCTTCTTATCCTCATTTTATTTGATTTGTTTTCTCTCTCTTTTCATTTGAAGTTTGTCTTGTAAAAATTGATCAGGTTTCTGGCCTCTTGGCTCCCTCCCACTCCTCCTCCAGTCTTCAGTGTGAGACTGATCTAATTCTGACTCAGATGCCATCTCAGCTTTGATTATCCAGATGATGTTGCTGACTTGAAATCTTTCCAGATCCGCAGCAGTCGCACTCCAATTACAGATGTTGCACAAAAGTCTCTGCTTTGCACAGGTGATCCTGCATTTCTCCATCCATCAGGCTGAATCGGGTAGCTCTCGGAAGGTCTTTCAGACCCATCCCTAATTCTGGTGGTAAGGACTGTTCTGGACTCAGATCTACACACTGTCCAGTGTCTTGAGAGCATCCTTCAGTGCTGGCTGGACCAGAGACTAGACTGACCAACTCTTCCCCAAGAAGACCAGCCTGTCCTCTCTGTCCTGTTCTGCCTGCTCTAGGTAGCACCATCCATCATGACTCCATCTGAACAAGGCAGACAAGAAATATACTCACTGATAATGTCTCCCCTCTCTCCTGTGTCTGAGGTACTCTTTTCCCAGGCACTGACCACCCATGGAGCTTACATTCGACCCCTGGTGACAAGTAACCATGACTTGATTTTTTTAAGGCATGCTTTGTGGCACTGGGAGGTTTCTATGCAGATGCCATCATGGCTCTGGCCGAATCTGTCATTCATCCGTTGCAGAATCTTTTTCTGAACTTTCAGGAGATGCCACCAACCCACCTTTGGTCTTTGCAGGAAGCTGTAGCTCATTTCCAAAGCCTTTCCGCAGCACAACAAATCCATGGAAATTGTGACCTCCAGGACATCGCACTTGTCAGCCTGCATGGCTGCCCAGCACACCACTGCCATGGCCTGCAAGTGTCATAGCAGGGTGTAGGGGAGGTAACACCCGCATGCCAAGGCTACTGGTGGTGCTCATACTTCTTGGATAACACACCACTGTTCTCCTTATACCTGTACTAATGGTTATCAGCCCTGCTGGAAACATCAGTCCTGATAGAGGTGGGATTCACTCTTCAGAGTCTGGAGGTCACATTTCTCCTCCTCCAGTTCAAAGGCTTCCTGAGCATAATGGCTCCAAGGTGCCTTCTTAAGGTTTGTTTCCGCTTCCCAGAAGCATTCAGAGTTCAGAACATCCTGCTCCCCTTGATGGAGGAGATCACAGCATAGAATCATAGAATCACTAAGGTTGGAAAAGACCTCTAAGATCATTGAGTCCAACTGTCAACCCAACCCCCCCATGCCCACTAAACCATGTCCCCAAGCGCCTCATCTACACGTCTTTTAAATCCCTCCAGGGATGGGGACTCCACCACTGCCCTGGGCAGCCTGTGCCAAGGCCTGACCACTCTTTTTTTGTTTTTTTTTCCTAATGTCCAACCTAAACCTCCCCTGGCACAACTTGAGGCCGTTTCCTCTCGTCCTATCGCTGTTACTTGGGAGAAGAGACCGACCCCCCCTCGCTCCAACCTCCCTTCAGGCAGTTGCAGAGCGCGATGAGGTCTCCCCTCAGCCTCCTCTTCTCCAGGCTGAACACCCCCAGTTCCCTCAGCCGCTCCTCATCAGACTTGTGCTCCAGGCCCTTCCCCAGCTCCGTTGCCCTTCTCTGGACACGCTCCAGCCCCTCAATGTCCTTCTTGTCGTGAGGGGCCCAAAACTGAACCCAGGATTCGAGGTGCGGCCTCACCAGTGCCCAGTACAGGGGCACGATCCCCTCCCTGCTCCTGCTGGCCACACCAGTGCTGATACAGGCCAGGATGCCGTTGGCCTTCTTGGCCACCTGGGCACGCTGCCGGCTCGTGTTCAGCCGCTGTCGACCAGCCCCCCCAGGTCCTTCTCCTCTGGGCACTTTCCAGCCACTCTTCCCCAAGCCTGGAGCGTTGCCTGGGGTTGTTGTGGCCCAAGTGCAGGACCCGGCACTTGGCCTTGTTGAACCTCCTCCATTGGCCTCGGCCCATCGATCCAGCCTGTCCAGGTCCCTCTGCAGAGCCTTCCTGCCCTCCAGCAGATCAACATTCCCACCCAGCTTGGTGTTGACTGCATACTTACTGAGCATCATCTGCCTCTCTTTAGGATAATTTTGTGATATATCTCATTAGGAGAATCATCTTGGTTTTCCAGTAGCTCCATGTGCCTCATCTGAAAATATGGAGTTCTCTGTCTCTCTTAGCCTAGAGCTGCATGGTTGCAGCTTCGGACATTTTTTGTTCTCACATATGTTTACAAGTACCCATTGTCTGATGCAGACCATTCGCAGAAACTCCATGTAGGCTTAGTGGCAGAATGTTAGTCTAGCTGCCTGGCTAAAGTGCCTCTTCTAAATCAAGGACTCGGTGTGTGGTCCATAGGAAAAAATAAATACTCATTTGCTGTATAGACCATGGACTGCAAGTTGGGTGTTTCCAGGAAGTGTTGGATCTACTGCATACACATTGCACGGCTGGTTTGCAGGCACAGAGGGCATTTGAGATGCGTTTGTCCCAGATCGGCTGTGTAGTTCCTGGAAGCTATAGACAGACCTCCTGTGCGTGAAGTGTTGCGTCTACAGCATAGTCATACAGTGTCTGACCCCAGTGGCACCCCTGAAAGCATCAGACTAGCGGCATCTGTGCAATATAATGGCAGCACACATTGCTGCGAACGTATCTAGAGCTTCTGCTCATATGGCAGCCCAGATGGATCTGCCATATGTGAGCAGTAGGATTGACCTAGTAGGACTGCCAGATTTCTGGAAATCTAGAACAAATATAGAACATGCTTGAAGTCTGCCTGGCCAAGTAAAGGTAGACAACTCTGAAAAAAGTCCAGACATACAGCAGTGCTACCTGATTAAATAAAGTGTGATGATTAAAAAGAATCATTTTGCTCTCTGTTACCTGGGATAATGGAGAGATAGAAAACTGGCAACAATGGAAAGCCTCAATAATTGGAGAAGTCTTGGGTAAAGTGATACAAAAATAGTTGACAATAGTCTGGTCTGTTTACAGAGGCTTCTCGGGGTCTGAGGAGAGGTGAGTAGCTTGAATGTGTTATGACACTAAATTGGCTGCCTGCACCCTACCTAATAAGCCCTTTTACATTCCTCTTCCACAGAAGGTCTGCTCCCTTCTTGCCCAGCAGCACTGCTGATGATTGCTTCCTTCTTGCCCCACCATCTCCTAGAGCCATTGCTGCTGCATCTCACCTGCCTCCCTCATGGCTCTGCTCCTGCCCTTGCACCCCACAGGCATCACTGCTCCTGGTGCCTTTTGCACACGTAGGATGATAACGGTGAAGTTCTGGACTTCTCTAGTTGTTGCAGTCTGCAACGGAGAAATACCTCTGAGAGCATGGTGTGCTTTAATACGGAGCAAACAACGTGGAGGTTTATTTGATTCAGAAAGAGTCTTTCACTTTGCAAGCTGGAGGTCCCAGCAGGTGGGAGCATATACTTTTTCAGGTATGAAAATACATGAAAATACCAGCATTTTCAGAGCCACTCTGGCATCTATTCAGTGATCTTCTGACCTTTATCCAGGTAACTCCCTTTTGAAAATATCATCAAAAATGTAAACTCCTGCCACTGAACCTGATCTCTTTGCCTCCTTCTCTTCCTTTTCTTCTCACTTTGTGGAGATCCTTATCAGCTTTTATGTCGATTGGATGCTTCCCTCAACTCAGGTGCATATGGCTAGGAGTCTGTGACTCATGCCTAGCTGATATGTTTTACTACTCTTCTGTCTCCCAAGTCCCCAATCTCCTTCTCTTTGAGACCTTTACAAGGTGGTACCTCCAGTGGTGGCAGCCTGTGTGTGAGCTTTGCATGCCATAGCGCCTGTCCTTTCCGCATCACAGGGGAATGGTGCTTTACCGTGGATATTTTTAGGGACTGAAGAGCAGATAATGGAGGAAATCCACCTTGGACCTAGCAGTGTCCATGCTTGTGAGCACAAGTTCAAGGTGACTCTACCCACTGTCGTACTGTCATTGCACCAGGAAAGTGGCTCCATTTTTTTTAATCTTCAGGATAGCTATTCTTCACCTTTCCCTTGTAAAATACCGTGTTGCAGGTCGGCCAACACTCTTGTCCCTGGAGATATTCCTACCTGAGCCATCCACAGAACCACTGAGATCCTGGCCATGGCGGCAGGATCATCAAAATATATTTCATATCCCTCTGTGCCGTGGTTCTTCCTTCCTCAGAAAAACTGGAGCTCCTGTTGTGTCCCGTCGGATGGGACTTGCTGTCAAGCGCAGGCAGCTGCAGGGTTTGTTGCCCCCGCCAGAGAGGGCTGCCTGCCCGCTGCTGGGGAGAGCTGCGGTCTCTCCTGGGGTGGTTTCCCTGCCTGGGCCGCTGCAGATCCACGTCTGCAGTGTGTGGAGGACACGGGCTGGTGACAGCAGGCGCAGAGGGGCCGTGGGGTTTGGTCTGCAGGGCTCCTTTCCCATCTGCCGGGAGCCTGGAGGTGCCTCCTCTGTGCTCCTGCTCTCAGTGGATCAGTTTTTCATGTAACGTAAGCTTGTCCTCTTCCTTGTCTGAGCACTCTACCGCTTTGAGATACCTTCTGGAGCTGAAAAACACAATGTCTTCCCATAGCAAAATACATCCATCCGAGATCTGTCTTTGCTCTCCATCATACATCACAACTCAGTGCAAGGAGATAACAGATCCTTTAATATAAGTATACAGTGACAATTCAGAACAATAAAAATTAAATATTATTGTAAAAGCAAGCCCAGGATGAAAAACCAGTTAAGTGCCATGGTTTAAGGTTGTTTAACAAGTCTCTGTGCATCCCTGATTTATGTTTGGTGGCAAACCAGTGATTGCACACCTCTGAGAAACCTGTGCTAGGTGGAAAGAGGAGGCAGCAGTCCTGGCCAGCTGTGCCAATGGCCTTGACGATGCGGAGATGAGTTTCTTTGGTTTCTCTTCTGTAGAGACTGGACACCCATCCTGTATGGTTTGAGGGCTGGGTTAGTGGATACTGACGTGATACTGCTTCCACTGGCGTGATGTGCAGCAGCGGTTTGCAGATGGCCCCTCCGTGCTATTGCACCTTGGCACGCTGTTGCTGCATTCATGGTGAATCCTCATCAGTTGTTACCCGAGCTCTGTGCCAGCCTGTGTTGCCAAGAGGGTAGGAGGGGCTGGGGGATCTTCTCATGGTTTCATGCAGTGTAGTGGGCTTTTTTTTTTTTTTCCCCCTGGATGTTTGCACAGTACTGTTATCCACAGAAACTGGATTAGATCTCAGAGCTATGACTCTTACCAGGAATATTTAAATGATCTTTCTGTTTTCTGCTGTTAACTTTTACGACCTTATAAGCACACTGACATTACATGCTGCACAGCCTGTTCAGATGTCCCTCCTTCTTTCTTTTAGAAATTACTGAGTTTGCGTAAAAAGATTAAAAAGCGTTGTCACTTTGACATCATGCTGTGCAATGACTCAAGGTGTTACAGCATTTCAGAAAATAACCCTGTACCAGAGGCATAATATGGTTTGTGCAGCCTGAACGCGGATTTTTGTTGTTCAGCCTGTGGCGTGCAGAAGGACAGAGCCTGCATTTGTAGCGTCAGGGCAAAACACAATGGTAAATGCTCTTTGCACAATGTCTGCTATCTCTGTGACATCACCAGGATAAGTAGCTTGGCTGTGATGTTAAGACAGCATTCCTATGTGGGACATCTGGCTTATTGCTTGAAATTAGATCATTTATCTTCTGTGAGGAAGTCAGACTGTTTTTTCTGATAGTCACCAATTCCTCCGACTTTGGTGTACAAGCACTAAAATTGCTAGCTGTGAAATACTTTAAAAAAAATCTGTTTTCTGGAGTTTCCATCCTTGAGACCTCCTTTTCTTGTCTATCTGTCCCCAAAAAGCTATTGCTTTTAACTGGGAGGAGTTCACTGATATGGTCTATCGTGCAGTCTCTTCAACGGTTTCATCGGCACGATCGCATGCAGCAAAGCGGTGCTGGGGCAGGGGCAGGCAGGCGGGCACCGGAGCGGCGTCAGTGGTTTCACAGCTGGGGGAGCCGGTGTGCCAGCAAGCACCAGCTGAGGTGACAATGCAACACGTGAAATCCTTTCATCTCCTTTGCTTTTTCCAAGTTGGATTGAAAAATGTAACCAGCAGGGCTCTTCTCCCTACCTAGGGATTTACGTGAGATTATATTCTGAACAGACTTTTTATCCAGCGTGTTTCTTCTCGCCTTTCCTGGAAGTCATAACACTTGCGAGGCAGGGGGAGCGGGAGCTTCTGTTGCCGGCAGCGTTAGCTGTCCTGGCAGTGAGACCTCCGCGGGTGGTGGGCGCAGCGGTGGGAGACCCCCACTGCCTGCAGCCAGACCCGGAGACGCCTGGGGTACGTGCAATGGCAGAAGCTGCTCCTGGGGCGGCACATACATTCACCATACATTTTAGGAATTACTCCTGAGACGTACATCTAATGAGACTTGTAATTTGTACTTTGAATTTGGATTTTTCACAGAGACAATGGACCATACGTTAATTGTTCATTTGAGGAACTTTTGAGTTCAAATGCTTTTCCTAAATTCTCCTTTCCAATCTTTGTCAGTTTGGTTATTTTTGCTTTTATATTTCCCCAAATTTAGGTAATTTGCCCTACTGTACAAAAGCTTTCTTTGCCTGCTGAAAGACTGTGACCTTTGGGAGAGCAGACCTTATAGATGTATGTGTATATATAAGGAAAGACAGAGAAAGATCGCAATTTGAAGCAACGCGGGGAAAAAACAGAGATTCTTACTCGATTTTCTTTGCTATGGTGGCCTAATTTCCCGAATGCAGAAGGAAGGTTTCATTTCTTCCAGCCATCATTGATCGCTCCCAGCTCTGGCTGAGGAGGTGGAGCACAAATTCTGGGCCTCAGAAAATGAAAAAAAATTCACATAAACATTGTTGAGTTGAGGATAGTAAGACTATTTCTGCTGATAAAGGATCATAGTAGAGAGGTGTGCATGCTGTACTGAGTCACCAAGTTAAATATATCTCTTCATCACAAGTTAGTGGTAAAATGCAAATGAATCTCGTATTTCTAAAAGCTGTTCTTGTAGGAGGGCAGGGAAACATTTAACAGCTGGAGCTGCCAGTATTGCTCTTGACTTCATCAGTGGCTGGGAGGGTTTGGTTTCTACTACCTGCCTGATCAAATACGTTCGTCTCAAATACCAACCCTAACTTAAAATAAAAAGGAGGGTGAGGGGGTGGTGGTCCCAGCATGGACAGGCAAAAACAGCAGCTGTATCTCAGCCTGTTCTTACACACATTTTCATGCTCTGAGCAGCAGCACTTTGTTTTCACCCAGAATCAACTTGGCCTGGCTGCTTCTCGTTCCCAAATCAGCTGTAGGTGCTGCTGAGTGAGGGCACTGTCCTAAGAGGCTCAGCAGTGACTGGAGGAACTGGGAGGGCTGGGAAGGGCAGAGCTGGCTGCGGTTCATAGGGGCATCGAACGCAGGACTCAGCAGTTCAGTCCAGGGCAGTTCTTCCAATTTATTTTCTTGAGGACCAGTGATGGATTTTGTGTGCTCCTACCCATCTCACTGCGGTTCTTTCACATGTTAAAAGAATACTTTTGGACCTTGTTCTGAAAATATTGGGTTGTTATGCCTTACTAGCTGTGATGCGGAGCTGTTTAGGGGTTTTTTCCCCAAATATGTAAGAAATCAACAAAGAGTTCAAGTGATGTCACTAGTCCATTGGTTGAAGTCTTGCTTCAGGAGAGCAGTACTTCAGTCTCTCTCCTCCTATGCGTGTTAACCTACCTTCATATAGACTGCTGCTGTTCTGCAGTTCCCCGGGACGTGAACACCTGTAGAAGCAGTTCCTGGAGTAAGACAGACCAGTTTTGTCTGTGTGTTTTGCTGGCAGACCCACGTTCAGCTTCCCCACTTTCCTTGTTCCTTGGAGTTCTCTATGATTCTTCCTGTGGAGAGAAACCATGGGAGGGGTGGTGGGCAAAGCAATATTTAATGTTGGTCTAAAACACCATGGCTTTACTGGGGCAAGCTGCTGCTGCAGCTTTCTGAGTGGAAGTGGTTCCTTGGCCAGCGCAGCCTGGAGCGAGCACGAGTTAGTTCTGTGGATGGTTCAGGTGAGACATGCAGGGAGCTCGGTTGCTGGTAAGTCGCCTTTCATCAGCTAACTAGGATTCACTGACAAGCTTCAGGCTGGAGAACATCTTGTCAGTACGTGCAAGAGCTAAGATTAATTCCTAGCTGGTGTTAGGCATACCACCACCAGACTCTGAGGAGAGGGGAATGGTTATCTCCGAACATTCGCCACCCTCTCGCTGCATGAGCCATTGACATACGCTGCCCCTGTGGTGCCGAGAGCGTGTTTTCACCTTGGGGTTACTGACTGGGTGAGCTGAGGCAGAACAATTGTTGGCTCCGTGTCCCCACGGAAAGCAGCTGTTACTAGTCCATATGGCATAATCCGTGCAAGCAAGCACAGGATCGGTGCTGTTCAAAGCCGCTCAACTGTCTTCCCTCCCTCTCTTTTCAGGTGGCCATCATTGCAGGAAATTTTGAATTGGCTGAAATCATCAAAACCCACAAAGAGTCCGATGTTGGTGAGTTTGACCTTTCTTCTACCCCCCTTTTCTCCCTTTTTAATCTTGCTGTAGAGTCCAGGGCTATATTAGTGTGGGTGTGTTAACGGGTAGTTTCCTGGTGCTGCCTGCAGTGGTCGGTGGAAGCTGCAGCTTGCATCCAGTTTTGGGTCTTGGGAGTGGCAGGACAGATCTGCTTTCCTCCTGGGGCCATCAGTATCCAGTTGGTTTATTCAGTCCAGTGTTTGCTTATGACTGCTGAGATTGCCAAGCTAAAGAAATAGCCAAACCATTAGGCTGGAGTAGCTCTGAAAAGCTCTTCTGTAAAATCCTTTTTCTCTCTCTTTGCATCTTTGAGGCCATTTCATACTAGAGATTCTCTCCTGCTAAGGCTATTAACTGGGCTTGGTGCAAGGAGGAGACAAGCTCTTCTTAGCAGTGATAACGGTTATGGAGCTGCCCCACACTGAAGCTCCTATAAGTAAAAGAAGTGAAGTAGCAGCCATTCTGGTTGTACTTGCTTCTTTATGGAGGAGTATTCTTGGATTTTCTGGTGGCATCTTTTTCGTTGTGGCATCTCTCCTGTCCCTCTGTGGGGTAGATACTATCATGCGATATATTATATGCCATGCAAAACTGAGGTTTCGGTCAGATATAAAATCAACACTTACTGAGTTTTCTTGAGTTATTCTGAGAAGTTTATTGGTCCAGAGCTCTCTAGAGCAATGGAAGAACCAATGCGAAGAGTTAATTCTCAGCGTGTGTGCCTCCAGAGAAGGTACAGTCATCAGGTCAGCAGCTGAAAAAAGACTTGTGGAGTTTCAAACAGCCAGCAAGTATTGGGCTTAGTTCTTGGAAGTGGCTGTGAATCTAGAAACCTGGGCCCCAAGACATTCTTTATCACTTCTTTTCTCAGCTAGCTATTGCTGATAGTTATAAAGAGCTGCTGAGAATTTGTAGGAAGATATAAGAGTCAGAGAGGACTTGGGGGAAAGCCTGGAAATTCCTTATAACTATGTCAGTGAACAGTGCTCGCAAGAAAGCCACCCTATTAATTCAAGAGGAAAGTGACTGTCTTTGCTGTGAGAGGGGTTTTGGACTAGATGACCTCCAAAGGTTCCTTCCAGCCTAAATTCTTCTATGATTGAATCTGAATCTGTGATTGACTGACTCAATTATTTTTATTGAAAAAGTATAAGGAAAAAGGGCATGAAAACATGTCAGGTAGAACGAATTGTTCATGTTTTAGATACGGCTGTTTATATAAAATAGGTCAGGTAACAGTTGCAAACTAATCACACGCAAAGCAGCAGGTCCAGATGGTATCCACCTGGGGTCAATGGAACTGGCAGATGAACTTCCCAAGCAAGGAGAAATTGTTTTTTGAAGTTCATTAAGAACTGAGAAGTGTGAGTGTCTGACCGGAGGAGAGCAGATGCATTACTTAGGATGAGGAAGGGGCAGTTGGTCTGACCTTTTCTCTGATAGTTCTGTCAGAATGGTTGAAGAAATACTGAAACCGAGAATCTGGTAGGAAAGGGCAGAATAAGGCAGCATTGTAAGTGATAGCTCTTGGAGAAATCTTCTTCTGGAGTTCCGAATGTTAGGCTGCACTTGTCTGGTTGTGAGACAAGGATTGGTGGCCCCCACCATCAGAAGTACTCAGAGAGGACCTGCTGTGTTAAGGCTGTGGGAGGAAGGATGGTTAGCAGCAGCTTTCGCTCCGTTCTGCAGGACAGCCCTTAGCATGTCCTGTACCTCCAGGCTCTTAGAACATTCATCACTGTTTCCGTCTGGATCCGGAGCGCGCTTCTGAGCTGGAGCTGGCTGTCCCCACTCGCTGTGCATTGTCTTACAATGTAGAGCAAGCCTGGAGGCTGTGAACTGGATTTCTTTCGGGTGAAAATAACCCAGAAACTGTGTTCCAGAAAAACACCTGATGTGCTCCATCTGCTGACAGGCAATCAGCCAGGGCCAACACAGTTTGAAGTAAGATGCCCAGTGTGGACGCGGGGTGGTCAGTGACAGCTGCAGGACTCCCCGTGCAGGCTTCGCTGTGGTTCCCTGGGCACAGGTCTCCATCCCTTCAATCGGTGCAGAGACTGAGAGCTGCTTATTTCATCACAGCCAACAGCACTGGGGTCGAAGAAGGTCAGAGTGGAAAGCTGCAAAACTGGGGAGGGAGAACGTGTTCTTACAAGTAGAAAACGTTTGCGGAGACTGTGGAATTGGGCTGTTCCACCATTTCTGGTTTTTTCCTTATTCTCATGTTTTATGGATCTGCAGACAGAGAATGCCATGAATGGCAACTGCTGCCCTTTATTTTCTTGGTTGGACCTGAGAAGTTGGATACTGAGGACTTGTCAATGCCACCACAGACCCTCTGTGGCATATCCCGCTGCTTGTTGGTCGGTGCAGCCTCTGCTGTTGCCTGTATGGGAATGGTTTCTGCGGAGCAGCGAGGGCAGCCCTAACCCTCTTCCTAAGCAGCAGGACGGTCTCCTAGGGTATGGCTGCAGAGCCTTGTCTCTGACCGCTCCAGGCAGATTTGGAGACGTTCTCAGTTAAGCGCATTTACTGGTTATGCCTTGGGGAAATACCTAGGCCACCTATTCTAGCAACCTTGAGTTGGTTTGCAGGGGCTGTAAAGGGAGAGCTCACTCCAAGGTGGTGCTGAGCCATGTGTCTAGTTCCCAGCACAGTGGAGAAAGTTGCGTGTTGAGCAGGAACACCAGGAGCGGGTCAATGGGAAACAATGCAAACGTGATGGTGTCTGAACCTCGGGGCCTCTCTGGAGTGCACGGCCAACCTCCTGGCATGTCCATTTGCTTGTTCCATTGGTGTTCAAGTCTTAAATCCACATCAACATTTATCAGTCAAACGTGTAATTCCACTCAATAAAATCAGATGTGCACCACATTACCTGCTTTTCATTAAAACATTTACAGTGGTGTTAATTGCACATCGTTTTTTTATCAGTTGGATCTCATGCCAGCTGCTCAATAATTTTCATGATCCATCTTTTTGGAAAGTTTTCTTAGCCTGCAAATTTTAAAGTTTTTGTTTCATCTAATTAGTAGCTGTCTCTGCTTTGTCATCATGATGACACAAATGCCTCTTCCTGCTTCTTTTAGAATATACTTCTGCATCTACAAAACAACCCAAAAGTTTTTCTTGAAGTTTCCTGCATCCTACAAACCACTTGTTTTTCTTTATTGTTTTTAGCTCCCCTTATTGATTTTGAGTCTATTGTAACTTCATATTGATTTCAGTTATTTTCCATAATTACAGAATAAATATATTCTGCAGTACCAATTGATGTCTTCATTTTGCCACTCTTGTCCAAATAGGCATTTAATCATAGTTGCTTTATTTCATAATTGTGGTTTTATAACTTTTCTTTGTTTGCTAAATTTTTAAGAACTCCTGATTTTAATTCATATGTTGTCTCCCTACATGAAAGTAGATCTGGAGGAATAATATAACATTAGTCCAAGACCGAGAAATTAGCCTTAAACGTTACCTGAACGTAAGACTTGTTGGGGCTGTCTTCCCTTTTCTTATGCTGAATATAATCAGGTCATGCTTTATGGTCACTAGGCAACCACCAACTTCAAGTCAAAGGAATTCGTTCATTTTCAGTCATAACGAGGCCCAAAACAGTTACCCATATTACGTGGAATACCTTTTTGTTGGAGAATGATGATCTGCAGCTCTGTATGAGATCACCAGCATTTGTTTGCCAAACTGAAGCGCACCGTAACAACACTTGTTTTCCTTACGTGTACAGGCAGGGGTGGGGAATAACTCATCCCTTGGCAACTGCGGTGGTCCCTGCTTTTGGGATGTGTTAGTCTCCTGGCCCATGTCTGCTCGAGACCCTGCAGCCCTGGCATACCGTTAGCTCTGTATGGGTAGCATTGCTGGCAGAACCTTCCTCTCTCCTGCTATGTTGGGGTGGATTTTTTTCAAGGTATTTAGGCATATGAAGACACAGATTGGACATAGCAAAGGTCAGAAAATGACGTGGTCACCTAACTCCTCATGAGGTGTCCATTCCAGGTGGAAAGATGATAAGCAATGCATATCCAGATGTACATGGTCCCGTTCCCTAGTCCCTTCTCTGTGTGAGCTGACACCTGGGTATTAATTTAGAGCATGACATGCTGGGAAGATTACATGAGACTTTGGGCATTGAATTGTCCGTTGTTGCTGAGAAATCTGAGCTTTGTGACGTTTTATAACTCAAACCAAAGAATAAGTTATTTCTCATTAATGAGGGTATCCTGGAGCCAGCCCAAGATCAGTGTCTCTTTGTCCTTCAGGTGCCCTCCTTATCTGAAGCCCGTCCTGGGTATGTCCATGCACTGTGAAACTATCTGTCAGAAACTGTTTGTGGGAGCTCAGTCTGGGGTTACCCAGCATGTGAAAAATCTAACATCTTCCAGTGCTATTTATTCTTCAAGTTCTTCCCTGTAAAGAGGAGAAATCCACCCCAAAGGATTTAAAAGACAGCATTTTGCTTCCTTAGGACAGTATGACTTCATATCACTTGTTGCTAAGATGCAATAACTTGTTCATAGTATTCACTGTCGGTGAAACATTTTTCCTTTTATGAGGGAAAGGTGATGCCATTTCAGATCTTTGACCCATCCATGTTGCCCTGGTCTGAACCTCTTATGGCTCTACTATGTCTTTTTTGAGATGGGGGATTTCTACAGTGGCATAAGGATGTCTGCTTTGTTTTCTATATATTTGTAACGGTGTCCTGTGTTTGAATAGTGTTTCTAACCACTACCAAGCTCAGAGAACTTTTTCTTGGAGCTGCGCCACAGAATGGCATAGAGCGTCTCGGATAGATGTGAGACGATAGCAGAAGTAGAGGTTATGACATTTCTTCTTCCTTTCTAACCTTTCCCCTTGATCCCTTCTCAAAGAAATTTTTGGAAAGTGCTAAATGAGGTAGATGTTGAAAAACTTTGTATGGAAGCCATAAAGGAGTTCTTGTACAATGGAAAGGTTAATTTCTTTTTGTCTGTTTGTGTCCAGTTTCCTGGAATGTGTAACAAATGTGGATGTTCTTGTTGAGCTCATTCTATTTATAAGGATAGTTGGAAATCTGTAAGCTGGCAGTGGTGAAGAGATAAGATGGAGAACGACACCTTTCTATGTGCCCTTCTTTCTTGTGTGCCTTCTACAAAGACTTTTGCTCACTATCGTCAGACAGAATGTTAAGCTACGTGAGGCCTTGGTCTGATCCATCCAGCAGTTCCTAAGAAAGGGTATGGTTCTCTGCAAAAAATGCAGTAAAATATGGTGGGACAACTAGAACAGCTCCTGGGTTCTGTCAGAAGTTGGTCTTCAATTACAGCAGGGTGGAGACAGGTTTCATACTCTTTTTGGCACAGCAAATTCAGTGGTCCGGACTAGGGATGTTCCACAGCAGAAGTCATAGGATGGTCATAGAACATAGATATTTTGCAGAAAATCGCTCCTGGCTGGGAAGGCTGAGCTGAGTTGTGATTGGTGGCAGTACTTGTTTGGAAACGGTGTAAAAATCTGGACTGGGTAACCTTGAATTTTAGAGGTTATTTGTATTTAGGCATGTAGTTGAGAACAGCAGCTTCTCATGCTGTGGTTTCTCCTCTCTGAAGAAAAAGGACACCTGCGCTTCGTGGTGGTGCTCAGACATCCACACCTCATGGGGAGGCTTGTTTCTCCATGGTGACATGCTGGCAGTTATTGATCCCTCGTTTTCACCCAAGGCTGGCCAGGGGACCTGTTGTAGGATGCTGTGAGCCTGCCCCCAGGATACTCCTCCTGTCCTCATCTCTCTGAAAGCTCTTCACCACCCCTTCTGCAGGGGAGGCGGTCGTCCACCAGTGACCGTAGGCCCGCACAAGGGTGACCTCACAGGAGAAATCATAGAATCATAGAATCTATTTCTTCATCGTGATTTGAAAAATTCCTCAAAAACCTACTGATGGAACAATAAATTTTTAGGACCAGAGTGACCAGTATTGTCATCTGTGACAAAAAAAAGTAATGCTTGCAGAAGTTTATGCAAACTTTTGGATAAGAACTTTTTGCCAGCATACAAATATGACTGTGATTGTCACCTTGGCAAACCATCAATCGCTTCTGTTTCATTATTTTCTTAATTCAGATCAGGTTGACCAGCTTCTGAACCATTGAATGGCTTTATTTTGAAAATTTCCTGTTTTTTAACATTATTTTTAGAAACGTAGACTGAATTTAGAAGCCTTTTTCCATAATAACCTTATGGATGAACAGACAATGCTACCTTTTTCAGGGATTGATGTATCTGTGGGTTATGTTAGGTCTTCTGCTTGCTGGATTGGTCTTGGAGCCTGTCCTCAGGTGGTTTGTGCCAGGACTCACAGGCTTGTTTCAGTCTCGCTGCTTTTCAAGGAACAGTCCTATGTTGTGCAACCTCCATTCATGTTTCCCAGATGCTTCATCTTGCATCAGTCTGTGATGAAGCGTGTTGAGATGATCCTGTCTTAACAAATACCTGAGATTTCATTGTATTGATACCCTTTCTTGTATGTCATAGAATCACAGAATGGTTGGGGTTGGAAGGGCCCATTAAAGATCCCCCAGTCCAACCCCCCCTGCCATGGGCAGGGACATCTTTCACTAGATCAGGTTGCTCAGAGCCCCGTCCAACCTGACCGTGAACACTTCCAGGGAGGAGGCATCCACAGCTTCTCTGGGCAACCTGTTCCAGTGTCTCACCACCTTCATCGTAAAAAATTTCTTCCTTATGTCCAGTCTAAATCTACCCACTTTCACTAATGACATTTGGCCAATGTCATTGCACCAGTCATTGCATCACCTGTACTTTTATTGCTAATGATCTGTATTTTTTCTAAGTCATTGATAAAGACAAAAATATAAATACGACTGTACCAAGAACTGAAATACTGGATAATATTGGAAATATTCCCACCTCTTATTCTCCATTAACAATTCATTATTGGGGCTGTTAAAATGTGCTCTGGTAACTTGTCCAATGGTAGCGTGTAATCAGAGTATCATAGGGTCAGCAGTTTCAACGAAGCTTGTGATGTCAGCAGGTATTTTTGTCAGTGAGATTTGAGCTCTTAAAGCCATCCTGGCTGATATAAATTAAATTCTGATTAATTGATGAGTGTCCTGTTTCAGTTTTTCCAACCTTTTCCTAGAAATGATATGAAGCTAAGCTCTGTACGGTTATTGGAATGATCCCACTGACCGTTTCAAAGCTGCTTCCCCATCTCTGGAGCTTTTGAAGGAGTATTATAAATATAGGCCAGCAACTCAGTGAGCTGTGTTGCAGATTCTTTTGAACTTTGCTGCAGGAACTTTCGATCTGCTAATTTGAATGTACTTAACTGAACAAGCCTCAGTTACTGCTATCCTTGGAATTGTGGGGGAAGTTTTAAATGCTCCATTTTGGTCTTGGGTAGATTTTTTTGCTAGTACAGAGGTATGTATGAGAATTACACATACCCATACATGTTTCTGATACATCTATCAGAAACACTCATTAGATTTTTCTGATTTTCTGTTATCATTGTTAATTTAATTGCATGCCTCCTGTCATGCAGGTTTGAGCAGTTGTTGGGATTTCCTCTGTGGGGGTTTAGCAATGGCCTGATAGTCCAAGCAGGACCCTTGATGTGCTGAATGTAACCAGGTGAAACAGAGGAATGAAAAATCCACCAAACTCTTGGAAGGAAAAATTTGCAGTGTTGAGATGCATCAGGCTGATGGATTTTATCTGAAGAGAAAGGCTGAAAATCTCATATCAGAATACCACTCACAGGTGAATTGCCAGCGCATTTGAGAATTGCTTGTAGGGGAAAACTAGCAAGTTTAATTAACATGTATTTTTAGCAGTTTCAATTTAAGTTTTACAAATGCAGAGTAAAATCTGTTTCCAGCTGTGAAGGGCTGGCACTGAGCAGGACAAGGCAAGAGACCTACATTCAGGTGAAGGACTGAGGAGAGGAGAGGAGAGGGTGGCTCTGAGGGGCTGTGTCCACGGGTGCAGCATCAGGTGTGAAGATCGGTAGCTGAGAGGCAAATGGAGATGGCTGGAGAAATGATTGGAGGATGATTTTTTTTTTTTTCCCCTCAATTAAAAAAATATTATGAGGCTATAATCCCTTTCAGTGGACTACTTCTTAATACCAAGGTAAATTGCCAGCTCCCTCTTTGGAGCCAAGAGGTTCTGGTCTGCCGCATCATCTCGTCCTTTTCCCTTAGTTTTCATTCCTAGAAAAAAAAATCCCTGGAAGGTCTCTTGAAGGAGCCTCTCTCTCCTGCATGGGAGAGAAGCCTGGGCATAATCTGCCGCGTGCCGCATGAGGGGAGATGCTATGCGCCTTCTCCAGTTTGCTTTGTAATTTTCCACTATTAAAATGTAAATGTGGCCTCTCAGCTTGGAACTGTGGAGACATTTGCACTCCGTGTGCTTCTGCTCTTTTACATGAATATTTAACATTGAGCCAGCAAATCTAAACAACCTCTGAGTGTTGATTACACTTTGGTTCATTAGACTGCAGCTTGGGGTTGTTTGGAGTGTGGTCCAGGTGCCAGCGCAGCATCTTGGGGCCGGGAACTCCTTGGGGAGCCCTGGCTGCGTCCTGCTCCCATCACACCTGAGCAGCGAGAGGCGTTTTCGAGTCGAGAGCCGTGCATTTCCCCTTCTGGAGGGCAGAAAGCAAACACGGGAGCGTCAGATGAACCAGGCTGGCTGGGGCACAGTTGTATGCTTCGAGCAGCGCTGTCATGGTAACTGAAGTGATTCATTTTGCTGCGAGAAACCCAGTAAACATACTTTGATTAAACTCTTGAGAAGGTATAGAAAAGAATCTTCAAAGGTGATTGTATGAACCGCACAAAGTTTTTTGCTTTATTGCTCTCACTTCCCTCCTTTCCCCACTGGGGACAGTGGATTTGGGGGATGGGGAGGGGAAACCTTCGTCAGAATTGGCTACTGGCAGCCTGAAACTACCCTGTTCAGGTAGGAGTTCAGGCTCAGCAGTTTATTGTTATTATTACCAGCTTCAGGCAGGTTGAGGAGCAGGGAGAGGCCGGCTGTGCAGCCCGCGGGGCTGGCTAAAGCGTGCCTCAGGACTCGTACAGTGGTTTGGGGCATCACAGCACGCCAGAGCACCTCGGAGCCTCCTGGCGAGGAGTTCACCTGCCAAACCAAGGCGAATCGGCTCTTCACGTTATAAATTGGTGTTATGAGTGAGCTGCCTGTACAAAGCCTGAGTCTCGGTGCTGAGGTTTGGCACATCAGACCCCGGCCGGGGAGCAGCTCCTCAGGTCTTATGCCGGGTCCAAGGTCTCTTCGCTCCGAGGGTGCGGGAAGAGGAGCTGTGTCCTGGCTGGCTGCTCCCCTCCCCCAGCCTGTGGGGGACGGTGGCCACGTCCCCCTGCCCACGCTGGGCTGCCTGTCCTGTCTCTGGTGGGCACCGCGCTCCCCGGGGGGGAAACCCTCCCTCTCCAAGCCTTGTTCCCAAACCTCTTGACTGCCTCTGTGAGGGGCCTGAGGACACAGGCAGCCAGACCGGGCTGCTTCCCTGTCTGCTGGTAGCTTGTGGGGGCTACTTGAATGCCCCACTGTGCACACCTCCTCTCGCTCTTTCCTTGCTGGCTCCTGCCCTGGTGGTCCCCGTCCCCTCCCCAGCTGCGGGGACGGGGTAATGAAGCTGCTGCCGCAGCTCGGCCGTGGGAGGCAGGAAGCCTCAGCGCTGTGGCTGGCTGCTGCTCCTCCGGCGCTGCCTTGGCGCTAGGACAGGGCTGCACTGGTCTCAGCTCCCGGCCTAAGGAGGGACTTGTCCACTGGTCCACCTTGCTCCTGCGTGTTTTCCTGCCCCTAGCTCTTGCATGGCTCTGGTTTTCACTGACCCAGAAGAAAACTACTCTCACACGATTATTCGTTAGTTTTATTTTGCTGCATGTGCTTTCCGGGAGGCTGATGAGTTGAGCTGGCGGGCTGGTCTGGTGCCTGGGGCTGGCAGCCAGCGGAGGTGGGAGTGGACAAGCGGATGGTGGGGGTGCCTCTGCCTTCTGGCCTTGGGAAGCTGTTGGATGAGACTCGTCTGGCATCCTGCAACAGATCCCCAGCCTGCTGGGAGCCCTCTCCAGGCCTCCCTTTCGGCTACCTTCTTTCTGGCGAGGAGCGTGATTTCAGTCCTTTGTACTGCCGTGACAGTGGCCAGCAGGGTCCCATCCCAGTGACAAGCTGGGGCTCGCACAGAGGGTGCTAATGGGGAGAGCAGCATGAAGGAACCTTGCTCAACGTCCTTCTGAACAGAAGAGAACTAAGCTCTCTCTAAAGCTGAGAATGACCTAATTTTTGGCTGAATGAAGCCACTCTGCTGTGCTGGAGGAGGTTGGCCCTCAGAGTTAGAGCCAGCAGAGCGAGCGGGACCGTGGCATCCTCACCGGCACGGTGCGGAAGCCGAGCGCCGGCTGTCCTGTAGGACAGTGTGGGCAGAGGTGGACTCCTCCTGCGTTTTTAAGACATTAAATGGGCCTGGGGTTGTTGCACGTTCTGGAGACCTGGATGTGGCTACACAAATGTAATTTGGCTGTTGTGAGCATGTGGCTGCTCTGTGTGTTGTTCTCTGTTAGGGAGCCAGGGCCTCTGAAGCATGCTGCTCAAAACAAAGAGTTATGGTTAATTCAGTGCTTCCAACCCTAGTAGGAAGTTCCCATCTTTCACTTGTCTCCCTCAGAACAGCAGAGGGTTTCCCAGGGACTTTTGCTTT
Source organism: Pelecanoides urinatrix (assembly GCA_013400755.1). NCBI lineage: Eukaryota > Metazoa > Chordata > Aves > Procellariiformes > Procellariidae > Pelecanoides > Pelecanoides urinatrix. The sequence continues at coordinate 142,817 of VZTQ01005667.1, forward strand.
TGAACACATGGTGCTCCCTTAGGGAGAAAAGTAAACAGCAAATCACATGTTAGGGTTGTTGGTCCCTTGCTTACCTCTCCTAGGAAAGGCCAGTTTAAAAACAGTAATAAGAGGATGCCTAGAGGGCTCCAGCACTGAGCCAGGCTCTGCTGTCAGTGCAGACTGAGGTCGTCCTTTGCGCACATTGCTGCCCCATGTATGTGGTGGCCTCGATTTTGTGTCTGCTACAGCCCTCGGACGTGTTCCTGGTGCCTTTGCTGTCCCTGTGACTGTGCCAAATGCTGACCTCCTGCTGGACTTTTTCATGCAAATAAGCGCACCCATAGCACCCTTCAACATCAAACTGCCTCCACCAGTTCCTCTTTTGCTTCAGGATCTGCTTTACGGATTTGCCCCAGCCCACATCCCATGCAGTGTGGGTATCTCTCCTGTCCTTTTTGCCATCTGGCTGTGGTGCAGACAATGTTCTCTTCCACATTTCTGCCACGTGCAACAGATTTCATCTCCCTTGCTGTCTCCATCTCATTGCATATCACGGCCAAGAACATGGTTGTATCTCTCTGAATATATCTAATTTCTGTCCAGATAGACCCAGGCTCACACTGTATCCGCATGGCAGAGCTTCCAGACTAGCTGGACATAAGTCTGTGCTTAGATGAGGGTTTTGGAGCAGCTCTGGAGCATCTGGAGAGAGAAGTCCTGTAGCGCCCACATGAGCGGTAGCTGTATTCCTCTGATTGCCCTCCTCCTGTGCAGCTGCCTGGATGTCTGCTCGTCAGCATTCTCAGTGAAAGCCAGGCTTTCCCAGGCACATAGTGTCATTTCTACGTCCCTAACCTCTGTGTAGAAACATCTGATCTTAGTCCAGTTGCCTTCCTGGCTGCACAGTGGCCCTGAAATGGGCCCCGAGGCAGTCCAGGTGCCAGAAGCTAAGCACTGAAGTCGGGGCAGGGGAGGTTTCCATCATCTGTACCTCTGCTCTGAGGCTCCCGAGGGCTTTTCTGGGTCCCACTGACATCTTGTCTATGTGCCAGAGCAGACACTCTGCGTCCTTGGCTGCAGCTGCTTGGGTCAGGAGATATCAGAGCATGTTTGGGCACCAGAGAGCGTAGGGAACTTTGCAATCTAAATGTTTATCACCTGAAAGTCTGCGCTCCTATGATAGTGCTGGAGAGCAGGCTTTGTCACTCATTTTTGGGACTCATGTGACTCCCTTGCCTCTAAATCCCACTTTGGCAAATGAAATAGGCTGTCTGAATCCCACCTCGCATGCAGTTACTGTGCGCTGGGGGCCAAATTAAAATTACACAGATAGGGCAAGTACATGCTGTCTTTCAAGAGACTGCCTTTGCTGCTATAATACTGTCCTCTTAATATGCTTTTGAAATTAAATACTCAGGAAACTTTGTCTTTACAACCTGTTATGTGACCTGGATACCTTCTCGTTTACTCCTGTAAATGCTATGTTATGTTGTGCTTCAGGGACTCTTATACTTGATGTTACAGTGAATCGATTAGTGAGTAGCAGAGTGGTCCTGGACTGTTTTCTCCAGGCACCCTGCTCCTCCTCTCTGATGTGAATCTGAGACAGAGGTTGTGTTTTTCTTTGTTTTTAAAGTGGATGCTACAATTTTGGTGTTGAGAGGGAGCACGTTGAATATGTAAGGTGATGACTGCTCTTGTGTGGAGTGTGGAAATGGGTGACCAGGTGTTTTATTTGACAGGCTAAATTAAAGCACTTACCCTGACCTGTGTCAAGAATTATAAAGTACCTTGCCTTTTACCAGTGAGTCCTTGAGCAACCTGTTTGTGTCTCATTGCCCAATAATTGGTGCTTGCTGTGAATGTCTTGCCATGAACTGTGCTGATCTTCCCCTCCGAACCTGGCCCTGACCCATTCGACATCACCCTGATCTGAAGTCTGTGCAACGGGGAGAAGCAGGGGCTGGGACAAGCTTACTGCTTTTCAGTTCAGCAAAGACAACCAGGAGCAGAGGAGATCTAGCACAGACCAACAGGATCTCCTGCCTGGTGTGCTGCTTTCTTCCCTTGCAAGATAAATCTCTACTTTTTTTTGTTTTCTCCTTCTTTTTGCTTTTTTCCTTTTCTTTTGTCCACTTGGTAAAAGTAGCTCGCCAATAGGATTATTTTACAGTAACCTTGCATATGATCAGTTATACATACAGTTATAATTTTTTTTCTAAGCAATTAATATCAAGAAACTAATAATTAATTTATAAAACACACTAAAGCAAGCCCAGGCCAACTCCTGCTGTCTTAAGTTTTCATCGTTGCACTCATTTTTCTGTTTCTTTCTCTCTTGGTTTGGTGTCAAGGCCAGTGATGCTGAGCCCAGTCACGCATGAACCAGACCAGTACCTCAGCATGGGTCTGGCTGTTGTTCTGGTGCTTTGACTGTCCCTTTTTGCTTCCTGTAATAATGGACGTGCAGAGCAGGGAGCGCATTGTGGACTCTGCCTGAGCAGCTGGTGTGGAGCACGGGTGGCACCCGTCATCTGCAAAGGGCTGGCTGCTGCTCCTGGCTTCTGCCAGGGTGGGGGAAAGAATGATCCAGGCAGATTTTTCTAGATCTTGAAATTTTTCTTGCTGAATATTTCCTTTTTACCAAAATTCTCATATGGTGCGGTTCCAAACCTGGCATTTCTCCAGCTGTCACGTTGCCTACTGATGGAGCACCGCTGAGACCACCTCTCTGGGGCATGGTAACAGGCTCAGGTTGACTCTGTTCTGGCAGAACGGCACTGAGCTTGTGTTCGGTTGACTGATGCTGTGAGCTCACGGCCTTGCTCAGGTTACAATCCCCTGACCACTCGGTTTCACCTATGGTGTTGGTCCCTGGAAGTACACTAGCGGTGTACTCACTTGTCCAGTATGTGCCTTGGCCTTCGGTTTGGAAAGGTATTCAGGCACTGACTGATGTGCTTTTATCACTAGGCAGTGTTTGGCACTTTTACTAAAGGTAATTCTGTACTTTTTTCCCAAGAATCATGCTTAAAGTTACTGACTTGGCTTGGTTTGAAAACAGCTCTTTGAGACTAGCAAGAAACTTCCTTCTGTTTCCAGAGACTATTTCCAATTTCTAATAATTTTTAGATCTGCCAGTTACCATGACTTGCATCCATTTAGTGTTTGCTTCTCTGATTTTTTAAAGTGATTTTCTATGAGAACTGATGTAGTGCAAAATTAAATGTCTCCTGGAGATCTACCATATGTATGGATGACACATGAATTTGGGTTGGCAGTCCTCGTCAACCAAACCTGTTCAGCATTGCCTGTGACATGGTTGTAGTTAGCCCTGATGGTGGCTTCCCCTCCAGCATGTTGTGTTGGTGGGACAGGCCATTGGCGTCCTGCGTGCTACAGTCCTGCAAACTCCCAGACGTTGAATCCACAGCACATTTTCCCACAGGGACTGCATCACATCCACGGCCCAGGCTTTGCTTCTTTCCCTCCAACATCCCTCCTTGCCTGTGGCCTCTTGGTGACCATTTTGACCCGTTTTTCCTGTCGGGGTGGCCTGGATGCAGGGCGATGGCAGCACCGAGGCTGTGGGCAGGTGGCCGGCAGCAGGAGGCTGGGGAGCCGGGCTGAGCTGCTGCGGGAAGCGTGGATGCTGCCGGCAGAAATTCCCCCACCACGTGTTTGAAACTCATCAGAGAACAAATGCATTGCGTTGCTATGACAACAGGGAGATTTACAGGAGCCTGAAATTCTTGTACTTTGAACCTAAAATATTCCATGGAAAAATATTTCAAGTGCGGCTGCGCAGCACAGCCGGGAAGTGCCTTCAAGGTGTTCGGTCAAGGGTGACACAGGTCTGAGGCCTTGCTCAATGTTGGGCAGCATCCTGCACAGACCCTGGCTGCTCCCGTCCTCCACAGCCCCTTGGCGGTGGCCATTGGAGCGTGTTCAGGGCTCACACGCCTTTGTGCAAATTGCTGTGGGACAAGGATTCTGCAATGCGGCTGGGGCAGGAGGTCCCCTGTTAGCAGGATCACACCGCTTCGGAGCATGCCCTTGAGCAGGAGTGCAGAAGACCTCGGCGTGCTTTACCTGTCCCCTTGCTTTTGCCACTATGTTTGAACCAGAAATGGACTGGATATTGTCAACTCTGGGTTCCTCACTGGACTTTGCTGCATGTGTCAGACAAACTTGAAGCATGTTAAGCTTCAGGTTGTAAATGGATTCATTAAACAAAATTTAGGAAAATATGTCTTTCCTGACCTGAGGTCTGCAGCACTGTGGCTCCGCAGCAGAGCCTTCTTCCCCTGCATCCATGTCGGGTTCCCTGTTTCCACTCTTTCTTCCTCTGCAGAGCTTCAGGCAGAGGCAGGAGTTTGCATCTTCGTGGCTTCGTGAGGTGCATTTCTTCCACACACTCCTGAGGGTTAGGTAGTGTGTCAGGTAGGGCAGGGACTAGTAGGTATTTTATTCTGTGCATTGTATTTTCTAGGCTTGCACTTGGCACATGCCTGAATCACAGAATCACTAAGGTTGGAAAAGACCTCTAAGATCATCGAGTCCAACCGTCAACCCAACCCCCCCATGCCCACTAAACCATGTCCCCAAGCGCCTCATCTACACGTCTTTTAAATCCCTCCAGGGATGGGGACTCCACCACTGCCCTGGGCAGCCTGTGCCAAGGCCTGACCACTCTGTCAGGAAAGAAATTTCTCCTCATGTCCAACCTAAACCTCCCCTGGCACAACTTGAGGCCGTTTCCTCTCGTCCTATCGCTGTTACTTGGGAGAAGAGACCGACCCCCCCTCGCTCCAACCTCCCTTCAGGCAGTTGCAGAGCGCGATGAGGTCTCCCCTCAGCCTCCTCTTCTCCAGGCTGAACACCCCCAGTTCCCTCAGCCGCTCCTCATCAGACTTGTGCTCCAGGCCCTTCCCCAGCTCCGTTGCCCTTCTCTGGACACGCTCCAGCCCCTCCATGTCCTTCTTGTCGTGAGGGGCCCAAAACTGAACCCAGGATTCGAGGTGCGGCCTCACCAGTGCCCAGTCCAGGGGCACGATCCCCTCCCTGCTCCTGCTGGCCACACCAGTGCTGATACAGGCCAGGATGCCGTTGGCCTTCTTGGCCACCTGGGCACGCTGCCGGCTCGTGTTCAGCCGCTGTTGATCAGCCCCCCCAGGTCCTTCTCCTCTGGGCAGCTTTTCAGCCAAGAATTATATAGCTATGATTTAGGCCTTCCCTGTCTCTGAAACAGAAGAGTAAGTGGTGGGTAGGGTTGCTGCCAGTGTCAATGTCCCGTGCACGTGTCACCACCTCTGAAACAGGGTGGTGGCTGTAGATGGGCTGGCAGGGGTCCTACTGGTGGCCCTGCGCAGCCTCCCCGGGTGCCTGTGCCAGCGCTGCCTCTCCCTCTGGCAGGGCTCCTCAGGTGCTTCCCGAGACGCCACCTCTAAATCCTCCCCACGCCGGTGCGCTGCGGTTGGGCTCACCTGCCCTGGGCGCTCCTGGGGCGGTTTTCCTGGGGTGGTGCAAGGAGAGTTGCTGGAAGCAGGCGGAGCTGTGTCCCCTTCTGCCCTGGCCGTTCCTGCCCTCCTGGCCCAGCTCCGCGTGCTTTGCCAGCACTCCTACTTTGCCGCCATCTTCCAGCCCAAGCATGGCCGGCCAACGCCGGCTTTGCGCTGTGTGCCCAGTAGCTAATGCCGCTTTTCCTGGCTCTTTTGCAGTGCCTTTCAGAGAAACTCCCAGCTACACGAAGAGGAGACGGATCCTCGGCGCCGGCGGCCTCTCCTCTCCGCGCATGCTGCAGCGCTCGGCCAGTGACAACAACCTGAAGGCAGAGAGCCGGGCGTCCTACTCGCCGGTGCCCTCGCTCCGCAGCCTGCCCCCGCAGCTGCTGGCACAGATGCAGGAGGCGGCGGCGGGGGCCGGGGCAGGGGACGGCAGCCTGGCGAGCTCCGGCAGTGCCCGCAGTGCCCACAGCCGCTCCCCGTCCCTGCAGCGGGTGCAGGAGGAGAAGGAGGCCGACCTGCCCACGCTCCGGAGGAGCAGCCGCAGCAAGGCCAGGTAAGGGGCCGGGGGGAGGCAGAGCAAGGCTGACCTGTGCCATGGCCAGCGCATACCCTGGCATCCACCAGAGCCCCCGCACCTGCGCAGGGCCGGGCGCCCGCAGGACCCCGGGCGGCAGGTGGGGAGCGGGAAGGCCGGTGGAGCCCAGAGCAGCCCTGTGTCTCCCTGTCTGCACGCTGCGGCGAGCAGGGCTGCCCGGAGCAAGCGACAAGGGTTTTTTTCCCTCAATCTTCTCCCCAGCCCTCGTCTTACCTCTCAGAAAAATGGTAAGTACAGCAATGCTGCGTTGCGCTTGTCGTTGCTATGACAATGAATGCGTCTTGAAAATGAATACTTCGAGGTGGCACTTTGCAGCTAAGCCAACACCTAGTGCGTTCCAACCGACCTGCTGTTATTGGGGTTCTCAGTATTCTGCCTACGGGCCCGGGTGGTGGCATCGCTCTGCTGAACCCGGGCCCGGCAGCGGCTGATGGACACCCTTGCCCGACCCGCTGAGCGGCGTGGGGACGCCTTCCTTGTGCTTCGGGGGGGTTCCGTGGCCCATAGGCGTGGGAGCGACGTGGGCCTTGCGTTCTCCCGCTGCTCCCCGTCACTCGCTGGCCACGTGCAATGCGAACGTCAGCTCTGACACCGCTCGCCACAGCTGGTGCTTGCCTTCAGCTGGAAGCCAGGCATGGGCACCGTGCACCATTCCGATCCAGGAGGATGCTCCCCTCAGACAGCAGAAGTGCTGCTGGAGAGCCTTCATGGCCGAGGGACCCTTTGGTGACCGCTGGGGTCAGGCTTTGCTTTCAGAAGCCCTCAGTCAGTGGAGAGGCGAGAGCGACCGCAGCCATGGCTGATACAAAGCAGCGTCCGCTCAGAAAGGGCTAACGAGAAACTCTGATACCGTGAGGCCAGAGCAGGAGTTTGAAGAGTGGGTACCAGGTGTGGGTTGTAGCTGTGTTCACTAATGACCGAGAAATGGATTTGAGTGTTGAAGAACCAGCCTGCAGCTATTTACATTAACTCCGTAGCAGAAACAGCTTTGAGGCCCTTTGAGGCAATCTGAAGAATTTGGGGAAAAAGAAACATGTCAGAGAATAAAAAATAATGAAAATAAATGTAAAATAGCTACTGGGGGGGGAAAATTGAACCACTTGGGTACCTACTAAGATACTTAATTCATAGTTTTAACTCAGGAAAAGTTGCAGGATGTTTTCTAAACAGCTCAATGGAGGCCTCTGCGCAATGTGCAACTTCAGTACAAAATGAAGCGATATTAGATGACCTAACAGTGTGATGGATGATAATATGGAAAACAGTCTAACGCTTTGGTCAAAATCATGGTGCCTCAGAGTGCTGCATACCAGGCTGGGCACTAGCAGTCAGCAAGAACAGTGTGAGTTAAAGGGTTTTGGAGATGCAGTGAAAATGATCAGGAATGAGAAAAAAAAATCTCTGCTTTGAAGAGAGATTTTGAAGAGCGGGATTGTTACCTTAGAAACGAGATGAATAGGAGGAAATATGTTAAAAATATTGAAAATACTGAATGGCTTATCAGAGGGAAATACGGAACCTCTGCCTGTTTCATGGCACAAGGAGAAAGGAGCATGCAATGAAATTAATGGCAAGAACACTCAAAAACAGTACGAAGCAGTGGTTTTTCTCCACCCTGCAGTTAGCTCAGGAATTCACTGCCTTGGGACTTGCTGAAGCCAGAAGCACAGTATGATTATAAAAGTATTAGGAAGTTGGTGTGGGTAAAAAAAATACTGTGGGCTTTTATAATAAATAAGCTTTTGGAAGTCTTCTCAAAATTACTTGGAGCACCTGATGGCAAGGCAGGAGGAGGGCAGCCAGGGAAGAGTCGAGCCTTACCCAGCCGGGCAGTTCCCAGCGAGGGCAGAGAGGGAGCATGGCTGAGCATGGAGGTGCCACTTTTTCTGGGGTCGGCCGTGGGCAGCAGCGCGAGGGGGGCTTGCCAAAGCAGGTCTCTAGTGCCGCTGGAAGAGCCGGTGGCCAGCCGCTGGTGTGCTGTACGGCCAGCTTCGACCTGGGTAGCCAGCCCCACGTTGGCCCGTTTGCTCCCTGCTGAGTGCGGGAGGGGTGGGATGCTGCTGCAGGCTTGGGACTCCTCTTTGACTTGGTGCACAGACCTCCAAAATACCTGCTGAGTGTTTGTGCCTGGGTTGACCGGCTCTGGGCTGAAGCCAGTGGGAAGGCTGCTCACCATCCGTCCGTTGCAGCTCAGCAAGTGCCCGGCAAGGGCAGAGGAAGGGAGCTGCCTCTTCGATCTGCTGCCAAATGCTGCTAGAGTGAGTGTCTGCCCCGTTTTCTTCTGTCTCCTGCTCGTGCTAACTTTTAAAGGATTGCTGGAGATGACTTAATTATTCCTAGCCATATGCATTTTATAAAATGCATATAAAAGCGCATTTTACTGCATTGCTTTCAGATACTTGTATATTTTTACAGGGATATGAAATTCATTACACTGAGTTTGGGGCGAGTGGAAGTCACACGCATGCAACCTGCGTGTTCAATGGCTGGTACGCGCTGGCAAGTTCAGAGCCGTCAGGATCGTACAGAGGTGGTCGTAGTGACGTGAGAACAAAGAGGCGATAAGTCAGAGGGGAGGAAAAGCAAAGGCTGTTGATCAGGCAGTGGGTTTGAGCCTGGTAGCTGCTGTCCCGTGCCCCCTCCCGTCACTGCGTGGTGGGCAGGGGCTGGCTGCCCGGGGCTATGAGCAGGGCAGCGCAAAAGGGACGTTCCAGCGTAGGGCTGGCCGTCACCACGCGGTGCCCGTGAGAGAGCGGCGCTGGGCGAGCACGAGCGGCCAGAAACTCCCGGAGGAGCAGAGCGGAGCCGGGGGCCTCCTGCCTGCTGCCCCCTGCCCCAGCCGCGGGGGCTCCCGGTGGTGCCTGGGGAGGGTGTCAGCTCTGCCGGCCCTGCCCGCGGCTGCCTCCGCGTCGCCGCCACGGCTCTGCCGCGTGCACCCTTCCCGCGGCTGCCCCTGCGTCACCACCACCCCGCGATGGCCGGCGTGCTGGGTGTGTGCCGCTCTCCCGGTCGCACGGGCTGGTGTTCTTTTAAACTACGCAGATGTATGCACGCACTGTTGCTGTTCAGCATGAAGCTGTGCGCTAACAAGTGCTTAGAGCAGCTGATTAATAGTGGTACTTTGTTTGACCCAGGATTTCTTTCACTTGTTGTTTGGCCTTATCGCTCTCCCAGTCAGTTCCCAGTGTGTTTGTGTTAGTTTGACAGAGCTTTTATTTACTCCGGGGCTGGGGAAGAGCCCTGCAGTGATCCCTATCTCATCTGAATACTCAGTTCCCAGGGATGTTTTATTTTCAAACAAGAAAGCCTTCCCTTTGTGGTAAGTGACAAGGCATCCATAAACATGCGGAGTCCTCTCACATCTTCCTTGAAAAGTCTTGCAGAAAAATTGATTCTGGTTAGATTTTTGTTAGAATAAATATCAAGAAAATTTAGCGTCTGCAATGTTGCCCCAAAATTCTTTATTCTGAGGGCGAAAACTCCCAGCAAAATTCTGATTGTTTTGCAAATATATTCAGGATGGCACAGAGGATTTAAATGAAGACTGGTTTAGCATCAGCGTTTCATTTGTTCTGGAAACGATGCGCAGAAGCACCTTGCGTACCAGTCATCTGGCCTTTAGCTACTGCCTCAGTGCTAGCGTTCAGCTGTGCTAACAGCAGGAGCAGTTATTTGTCCGTGTTGCTCTGGCACGTTCAGCCATGCCAGTGGTTCTGGTGGGTGAGTCCTCCTGTGGTCTGCAGCTCTCTGACCTCCACGGAGGCTGAGCGGTGGTCCTGGCTGGCGGGGGGAGGCTGAGCGCGGTAGCACAGGTCTGACCCTGGAGCAGGGGTGGTGGGTGCAATCCTGGGGTCGACCATCCCCGTGGCGAGGCGTGGACCATGGCCAGGAGCCTCTCTGGAGTGGGACAGGCAGGGCTGCAAGGAGCCTGGAGCAAAGGACCTGGGTGATGCCTGAGGTTAGTCCACCCCAGCGTGGCTTGGGTGAGCCTCGCGTGGTGTGTCCCCAAACGTCCTTTGATGATCGGCTGCGTTTGTACTAATAACCTGCTCCTGGGAGGCTGTTGCTGATGCAGTTGGCTCTGAACCCCCCAGTTGAGTTGTGGATCATCGGGGGTCCAGGGACGACCAGTGGGAAGGGTCACCCACAGAATGCCGACGGTGCTCATCCTGCCTGTTCTTGGGAAACCCCGGTGACGGACATGCCCTGGCATTGTCTTCACTCCCGCCTCTCTCTGTCCTACCACTAGGAAGTTTTCTGATGTCTGATCTGAATATTTCTTCCTCTAGTTTGTTATGCCATGTTTACTCTGCATAGATGTGGCGAAGAGCTTGCTCACTTCCCCCTCACAGCAGTCTTGCGCGCACTGAAGATTACTTGCCATGTTTTCCTCGGTGTCTCTTCTGTCGGCTGTTCACCGCCATTGCCTTGTCCTTCCCAAAGGTCCGTTTTCTCTGAGCTCCTGCCGTGGCTCCTCTCCAGGCTCCCACCGTCCCACTCCTTCCCAGCAGCGCGGTGCCCGGAGCAGGCACACAGCAGCAGAGTGCGGCAGCAGAATTGCATTGCATGTTTTTCAGGCTGCAGTTTTGATAGCTCATCATATAGCGTTTTATGAAATGGTGTGATGTGTGACTCACAATCAGCATGTGATAGCCTCCACGTTTTTTCCCCCTCAAAACCCACCACATAACCAGTGTTTCCCTATCTGAATCCTTGTGCAGTTGATGATTCCTGTGTAGATTTAGTACCTTCAGTTTATCAGGATCCATTTAAACCCTAATCCTGTTCTTTGGAGTATTTCACAGCCCCTTTGTACTGCCTGTAGATTTAGCAAGGATCTTCTCCAATCCATTGTTCATTTTGCTAAAGGAAACACTGCCCCAGGTCGGCCGCTGGATACCCCCACCCTTTGACAGGGAGGCATCGGAGCGTCGTTCTCCTGCCCTGCGGTCGGGTGGTCTCGGGGCAGCTGTGGGGCTGTGAGGAGCCCAGCGAAGGCCAAGGTGTGTGGCTGCTCCTCTCACCGTCTGTCCTTGGCAAATCCCTTCTGACTGTTACAGCTTTGCTTCCTTCTAGGCAAGTACAAAGACTTTGGCTTGTTATTTGTTCCAATGTTTTTTTTCCAAGACGTGAAGTGATGGTATTTCTTTAGCTTTTCTTTTTCCCCCTTTTTGGCCATTTGCTATTTTCCACTCTTTTGGACACACTCTATATAACAAGAGCTTTCAAAGATGACCTTAGGTGTTCTTAGATTGCTTCAATTTGTTCTTAAACTTCCTACCAGATGTGTAGTCAGGCATATCCAAATATTCTTAATTAATTCCTGCTTCTGGTTTCCAGGTAGGATCTTAACTCTTTGCCCCTGAAATCTCACAGTTGATCTCTGATTTAAAGAGAAACAAATATGAAGCACATTGGTCTTTTTAGTTTCATCCGTTGAAAGCTTTCCCTCTCTGCAGTTAGCCAAAAGAGCACCAACAATTACCAGCAGTTCCTGGGATCTTTTTCTTGCTGTTAGTGTATTTACAGAATGAATATCTGCTTCTCTCCATGCTGGCATTTCTTCTCATGCTTGAGCTGTCCAGATGTTTGCTTCTGTTGGCTTCTGCTTTTCCTTTACATCTGTCCATAGCAATCACTCCTGGTTCCCAGTTAATATAGGGTGTTTGAAGTCAATGATTGTCTTATGATTAGCTGGTTTCTTACTTCACTACTTATGCATCCTCCATGTTGGGATAGGTCTGAAGACTGTCCTCCTTCGTCTTCCCCATCCTGGGATCATGTAACAGTTTGGGTTAAAAGGGACCTCTGGAGGCCATCTGTCCCACCCTGGGCTGACCTTCCATGAAACCTTGCCTCCAGTATTCAAGAACGTATAGATGATGGCCTCAAAACGCAGTGCTCATATTTTGCTGGTCTTTCTCACTTTCTTCCTAAGAAGTGCCAAACACTTATCGTTGCGTGATTGTTCCTGCCAACATTACCTCTGCCTTCACTTTTTCAGCCATTTGGAATCAAAGCACTAGAAGAGCTTCTATGGCTGTTTTCTGCACCTTCTCTATAAAAATAAATCGTCATGAATATAGTCCAAGAGCTTGCTGGACAGTCAATGTCCTGATCCTTCCCCAATAGATCTCTGGATAAATGCAACCTCGTATTATCCCTAAGTCCCATAAGCTAGCATCAGAGGGGCATGGCGTAAGACACTGCACTGGATCAGAATGGGTGTCTGCCAAGCCCGGTATCTTGTCTGATACCTGCCCCTGGCATGTGCCTAAAGAGCAGGACACGTGCGGAGGAAACCAGGGATTATCCTCCCTACTCCGTGAAATACCTCCTCCTTTGGTCCTATCCGTGAGCATCTCTGCAAAAGGGACTGGGAATTGCTGGTGCGTGGCTGACTGGTAGAGTCCTGTTCAGGCAGATATTCTCCGTAAAAGCTGCACTGAGCTCAGTGCTCTTCAGTGGCAAGTAAATACAGAGAGCATCCTTTTCTAGCACCTCCCCTGAAGATTCTTGGCACTTTGCCACCTTGAACAAACATCCTTTTTCTGAAATTGCTAAAACTGCAGTTATTGCATCAACTGGAACCTGGGGACTTTATTTCTAATATTCTTGACCTCTCCTTGGGGGGTTTAATAAAATAGATGCCTTGTCCCAATCTCTTTTTTTCGTATTATTACTTTCAACAATATGAACTGATTCTCTATTCCCAAGCCCTTTTTTTCCTCAGCAATGTGAATGAGATCTTTGCCCTAAGTACTAAGTCACGGGTTTATTTATTTATTTATTAAAAGCCTTAGATGATTTGTTTTCCATTCCTGGCTTTTGAAAGGGTTAGATCCATTTGATTTGTTCTACCTGCATCAGGGATTTGAGAAGAAATTACCACAATTTGTTTCATTCTCTCCTCTGTGCCGCGGTTTTCAGCTTGGCACCAGCTGTTGGTTTGAGTCCCCTCTGCGTCTCAGCTGTGGCCTCAATCCCCCTATGGCATCTTCTCAAAAATAAATCCCGGGGGGTGATGGGGGGGGAACCTGAAGGTGGATGGTGCAAGGACCACCCACTTCTCTGGATGCTCCTGGGGTCACCAGGCTGCTTATGGTCCTTCTGCACTGTGTGCAGCTCAGCTGATGGTGCTGAGCAGGGCAGCAATGCCAGCGCCATGCCGGCACTTCAGGTATGATGTTTTATTTTAGGGTGGGATAATGAAGAGCGTAGGTAAGGGATCTCTGGCTCCTAGTGTGACACCGTAGTCGAAGACAACTCCACCAGTAAACAGTTAGATGGACGGTGCTTTGTGGAGAAACGCACAGTGAGGAGACCGAGTCCCCAGTTGTCAGACTGGAGACCTGGTGCAGAAAATACGGGGTGTTTGCAGAGGAGCTGCAGATTTGCAGAGTAATTTAAGTCGGAAGGGACATCTGGAGGTCGCCTGGTCCAGCCCTCCCATCTAAAGGAGAAAAGTGGGCTCCAAAAACTTGTTGGTAAAGCAGCTGGAAGGGCCTCATCTCTCCCCTGCAGGTGTGCTCCTGCCCTTCGCTGAGGGCTCAGGCTGCCCCAGCCCCAGCCGGGGTCGGGCTCTGGGAAGGGGCCGAGTCAGGAGGGTGCGGGAAGCCTCCTCGGGGCAGCCCCTTGGCTGGGGAGCTGCTCTGAGCTCAGGACCTCATCGCTGGTCCCGAGCTATGCCGTGGTGTGCTCTGGGACCTGCCTCGTGCCCAGGGTTTGCCTGGCAGCCCCGGGGTCGCCGTCCTGCCGGCCCATCGTCTCTGAGCCCCAGGGCTGCGCCCCTGTCCGTGGGGCCAGTGCCCTGCCCTCGCCCCGGCTCCCAGCTCGCTGGCCCTTGCAGGGCGGCTGCTATGGCTGCTCCCCGCAGGACCCCGCTGCAGACCCCCTGGGCATCCCGAGCCAGCTCCCCTCCGCCATCTGCCCGCTGCAGGAGAGAAACCTGCTTTGGCAGAACGTCTTCTCAGGACAGAGTCTTAAACATGCACCACAAAATGTCTCTGAGATGTGCTGCTCCCCTCCAAGTACGCCAAAGCGTGCCTGAGGTAACCAGGACAAATGCCTTTTAGGTTTTGATAAACCGAGAGAGAATCTGAGCAATATTCAAGTGAGATTACCTCCCTGCCAGACACGCTTGTCTCTGTAATAGCTTTTTCTGTTTGCCTCAAAGTTCCCATAAGAATAAATGCTGTCGATTTGGGATACCAGCGAAGCTTCAGGAATATTTATTTTAGTTGGGCAAAATTAAAATGGGACTTGATCAGACGAGCTGAGACACCCAGCACAGCACGCTCCTCTGCTGGGGTGCAGATGCCTGCCCTGCCTCCAGGACCAAAGGGCCACCCCTTGTGACAATAGTCCTGGCTTTTGTCCGGGGTGTTCTTACCAAATACGTGCAAAAATCTGCAGCGGTTCAAAGGCAGCAAGTGATGCACGCAGCTCTTTCTTACAATAAATATAATTCACCACCTGAATAAATAGCATTTTGACAGGCTTTCACATGTTCTGTTGGTTAAAACATTGAATTTTGTGTCTGAAAACTATACTGCAGGATTTCTGAAGCGCAGCAGAGTTTGCAGGACCTTCCTGGAGAGCTGTTTAGTTCTGGGTGAACAGGAGCGCCCGGCAGTGGAGGAAAGTCTTGCCGTGACGGTAGAGTGAGGAAACATGACGGGCTACCGTTAAATCTGATCTGACACGTGGAAGAGGACATTAGGTCTGGGATGGTTGGAGCAGAATTTGGGAAAGTTTGGCGGAGTCTGAGGAGCTGAAGTTCGAACGTCTGACGTGATCCAGAGCTGCTGTGGAGACAAACCCCAAAGCCTGGGGGTGCAGGAGTGGGAAGGCTGCCAGAGCCCGGTGGTGGGGTGGCTCTTTGGTGGGGAAGGGCTTAACGGTGAGAGCCCCATGGTCTGTGTCCCAGGCCAGGAGCTCTGGGGGGTGGCTCGTGCTCCGTCGGCAATGCCCCCGGGAACCACCGCCTCCAGAGTGCGTTGGGGGAGAGGCTGCGCCGCGCTGACCTGCACATCACGCTGGCGCTGCCTGTGCACGGAGTTACAGAAATAGCTGCCTTTCAGAAAACGTGGAGTGGTGAACGACAACTGTTTCACTGGGCTCAGCGTCTTGAGGAAGGAGACGCTGAAAACACTTGCTGTGCCAAGTTCAGAAGGGGAGTTTCAGAAAGATAACAGAAATTCATCAGAAAGACCTGAAAAATCAAAAGCTGTAACAACATCCATAAGGGCGATAGAGGAAGCGCTGGCATGATCCAGGCAGAGCTGTATGAGGCAGGATCTTTGGAAGAGGAAATCATCAATAAGGCAGCAGAGCTGGTCTAGGGGACTATCCGAGAGTAAAGGGACCACTGGGAGTGGGAATCTGGGTTTGGGGAAGACAGCGTGAGCAGCCAAGAGCAAGGTGAACCCGTCTTCCAAAGGAGAAATTTGCATGGACACTGGTGGGATCTGACGTCTTCGGCCAAGGTGAGGTCCCAGTGCAACAGGCGGGATAGAGAGTGTCCCCAGGGAGAATTCCTTTACTGCCCTCTCCCACTGAGCTGGCAGGACAAATCAAGGTTTGGGAAGAGAAACCATGTCACCCTGAGCAGAGTACTGTCACGGCAAGTGTCAGCGGGGTTATGCAACGTATTTATGTTTAACAGGTGGTGGCTACATGAACTGTAATGGGATTTTGTTAGCCGGGGATTTCAGTTTCACCAGTCCAAAACATTAAAACTTTACATTATAAATGTTACAGTGATGTACAAATAACATATTAGAGTGGGGTTCCCCCCACCCCCCATACAGCATTTTGATCTTATTGATAGTACAGGGCTGAGAGCAGCAGAATGAATGATGGAGATGAGGAGCAAAGGCCAAAGAGGAGATGGGAGCGGGGAAACAGAGAGAGAGTAGAGTGAAGTGCACCATTGACCGGAGCTAATGCTCAAGGGTTTTGAGAGCTTTCATTAGGTTTCCCCTTGTGGGAGGTTAATATGGAAACTAGGCACTTATGGGTATGATGCAGAGCAATGCCATGAACTTTATCTAAGAGAAAAGACATTATCCACATTAAAAATGACTACTGCAGTGACAACAATATAGCAAAAACTCATGCTGTTGTTGAAGTCAGGCTGACAGCCTTTCAGGGCGGTATGCCCGTCCCTACTTTTACCCGAGCTGGAGGCTGCTCTTGGTGCTGGCTACTGACTCCTGCCCGCAGCGGCTTGGTGGGAGGCAGAGCCACTGCCCCCTGGGCTGGCAGGCAGCAGCTCTCCAAGTCTTCCAGAATCCTAATTCAGGACAGCCTGGGGCTCTGGAGCCCCTGCAAACCCTCCAGAACTGGTCTTTGTGCCTCCCTCGCTCTGCGTCTCAGCATTGCTGGTCCCTGGCTTAGTTATTTTGTACTAGAGGAAACTGTGAGACTTCAAAGGCCGATGGATTTTGTTAATAAATACAGGCAATGCGTACTGCAAGGAGTAAATTCAGACAGCTTCTACGTTTTGCTGGATTTTAAATTAACTGCAGTCCCATAGGCTTCCTTGTCAGCGCCGCCATGAAAAATCTCTGCCTTTTTATGAGGACTCACTCATTAAAATACAGAACAAAACATCAGAATGTATAAAATCAGATGGAAAATGATGTCACTAACATGGCGATGCTAT
Organism: Pelecanoides urinatrix; assembly: GCA_013400755.1. NCBI lineage: Eukaryota > Metazoa > Chordata > Aves > Procellariiformes > Procellariidae > Pelecanoides > Pelecanoides urinatrix. The sequence continues at coordinate 159,570 of VZTQ01005667.1, forward strand.
TTTGTCACTCGGTGGGACACTGTTAGCTGGCTGGAGTGCAGCCCTGGTCGCCCCAGCCGAGCAGGGGACACGAGCAGCGTCTCGGGGTGGGTGGCAGCGCGGCTGAGCAGGGGTCTGCCAGTGCAGCAGCGACGGGCCGGCGCGGCAGGGTTTGTCCGGAGGAGGGGAAGCATCAGTGAAATTAGGAGGCGACATTTAAAGCTACCAGAAGGAAACGTGCTTTCCTTCACACACAGCTGCGCCATGCAACTCCCGTGGCTTCATTTCTCCCAATTTGTACTTCGTTGTGATGTATGCCTTGTTGCGATTTACTGCTTGTGATTTACACTTGTCATTTGACTGTCAGCTTGCTGGCGAGGAGGATGTTCTCTCAGGACCTTCTTACCCCCACGGCCCTCTCTGGGGTGTCCAGCCTCCCCTCAGCAGGGGGTACCCCGGGAGGGTCTGAGCGGAGGCGGCTGCACTTTGCCTGTGCCAGCCCACGGGCAGGTGAGAGCCGCGGATGTCCTGGCTGTGCCGGAGGACTGCCAGCATCCTTCCCAGTACACCGCTCCCAGTCCATCACTGTGATGTGGATCTCCCAGACGAGCTTTTCAATCCACAGAATATTTCTGCTTGTGGTTCTTTCTTTCCTCTTTTAATTATTTAACCTTTTTTTTTAAGGGGGGTTCTGCCTTCAGCTGCAGGGTCTCAGTGCGAGTTTCTTGTCCTTCACTTGGCATTTGTGTGTCCTGTTAACAGAACAGCCCCTGCTCCTCTCGCCGTGCCCACGGGGCGCACCTGGGCATTCCTTTGTCCCCGTGCAGGTTCGGGGAGGGGATGTCCTCAGAAGACCCGGGGTGAGTTTTGGCATTGATACGTGTTCCTGGCAGGATGCGAGCGGCCGCATGGCTCAGAGCAGCGGGCCAGCAGTGAAGGCAGTGCCCGGTGTGCCGCTGAGCGTGTGAGGCTCTGCTGGCGCGAGCAGCCTGCGCCTCCTCGCTGGGGGCCTGGGGAGCAGACAGCGATGACAGCATTCGAGCAGGTGGGTGATGCTGTCCTGAGCAAAGGATTGCCAGGAAGGAAACTGCATTGCCCTAGACGGTCAGATGGCACAGCTGTCTTCTCTGATGCAGTGCCCTGGCGTCTGCTGGGCTGGTTCCAGTGATATATTTTCTGGATAGTTATGTGTCACGACTCTCAACTTGTGGCTATCTACGTGTTCTCTGTGCATCCAGCTGCTTTTCCCAAATATGTTAGTAAAACAGGTTTTTTCCTCCTCTCCAGCATCATCCAGCTGTGATCTCTGAGTGCTTCACACTGGGGAGTGAGTTAATACTCTTGACTTCAGTCCTTGAGGTATAGGAGACAGCAGAATTGCTGTGCTTTGCTCCTGTCTCTGAGGAGCTGTAGGTGATGTCCCTCGGCCCTGCTGCGGTAACTTCTTTCCTTCATCTTCAGCCTCCTGCTGCCCATCTCTGTGTATTTACCTGCTGCGTTGCCCATCGCCCTTCGCACTGTCTCTGTGCCATTTCAGCACTGTTTCTCGGTGCTCCACCTGCAACCGCTGCCTGACGCGCCTGCGTGAGTGCCGGGCGGGAGCCGAGATGTCATTGCAGCCACCTCGGGGGAGGCTTTGCCTGCTGTGCAGGTACTGCCAGAAATTAAACAGGCAGTTTGGCAATGTAAAAGGCAGTGTAGTGAGTAGCAGTGAAGATATCCTGGTGCCTTTGTATCCATCAGTGGCACAGTCTAGTCTGAATATTGTGAGCATTACTGGGCAACCTGCGTTGAACAGAGCTGTGCAGGGTGAAGGCAGAAACAAATGCTGTGAATTAGTCTGGGGGGGGCTGGAGATGCTCTCTTGTAGGCAAAGATGTTGGAAAGAATGCAATTAAACAAGGAGGATGTGATTTAATGTAACGGTTCGTTTGGAGGAGCCATAAAACTGGTAGTCTGCTCTGAGCCGGGTGGAGGCACCCGTTCGTAATGATGCCCTCCCCATAGTGATTCACTCATGTTTCTCACAGCATCGCTGTTTCTGTAAATCTGAGCAGGTACACATTTATTTATAGATGATAGATGAGCAGGCAGGCAGAGCAGCAGCTGGTCAATACTGACTGCGCTTCTCAGTGGGGAGTGTGCTCTGCTCCAGAGGTGCCGCAGAGCTGGGTGCCCCGGCAAGGCACAAGGATGCTGTAGTGCAGGGAATCAGTTGATTATTTCAGTTTTGCCAGTCCAGAGTATATAAAATTGACATTGGTTGCAGGCCTGACTCACAGCAAAAAGAAGCAGGGACCAAGCAATGAAATGATGAACTGTAAAGGAAGTCGTTACTGCCCGTCAGGTAACGAACCTGGGGAGCTCCCTGTGCACGTGCAGCATGTACTCAGCACCCAGGGAGATGCAGAGGAGTGATGCTTCTGGCCAAGGCACAAGGACTGCTGCTGACAGGAGTTATGGCAGGGGTATTACAGCTCCTGTCAGGTTGTGTGGGCATTTCTAACTGGGAGTAGAAAATGGCCTGTGTGGGGGCAGGTTATTCCTGGCTTGCTACTACAGGTTTTTATACCTTCTGACTTATGAATTCACCTTGCCTCCCACTGGTGATTGTGCAGGCTGGACTTTAGTTCTGAATCCAAATTGCCTTTCTAGGGTTATACTGTTGTTTTGCCATAAACTACCTCAGTTACGTAGGACGGTGTGTGCAGAGGCTGTCATTCCTAGCTCTGTGGCTGTGCCAGCAGTGCAGCCCCGCAGTCCTGAGCGCTGGCCCTTTTCTGGGAAAGCACCCGTCCCCTCAGGGCTTTTCAGCTGGCTCAGGGCTGAGTCCTCGTAGAGCTCAGTGCAGCAGCGTGAGCCGTCCAGCCCTGGTGTCTGCCAGCAAACGCTGCTCTGGTCCGGTGAGAGTGGGGCCAGCTGCAGGGAGGTGACTTATGCTCCTGCAGGTGAAGATGGGTCCAGTGTGCTTAAGCTCGGCTAAGCTGTGTGTACCAAAGTTCATAAAGTGTCTGCACGCTTGCCAGCTTTGCTTCATCTGATGCTGCAGGAGTGGTGCTCACCTTCAGCACAATTGCCTGCATCTCCAAAGTCTCGGAGCAGAAAACAGGCGCCGGTGCCGGGGGTTTTCCTGAGCACAGGAGGGACTGCAATAACCCCGACACCACATACCCTGGTGCAAGCCGCCTGCGCCCTGCACGCTGTACAGGTGGGCACAAGGCCAGAAGCAGAGAAGGGAGCAGTGCTCATGGCACCTTGTTCAGTGGGGATTTTGGCTCCAGGACAGCTTTTAATTTTATCTAAAAATGGCCAACTTTGAAACACACACTAAATCTGGAAGGCTGGTCCATAATCCCAGTTTTTACCTGCTTCTCCCAAACAAGTGCCCTAATGCAAGGCCAGAATGATTAAGCACCTCATCCTTTGTAGGCTCATTTTGGCATTACAATTCTTGTCTGCCTGCCTAGAGATTGGCCCCGATTTGGCAGGAGTTTGGCCCTGGTTTGGACAGTGCGATCTCTTGGGTGACATGCTGTTTTGGGGGGGTCATTAGACTACACTTCCAGGACATAAGGCTGCAGCTTCCCCGGACTGCCTGCCGCTCCAGGGCATGGAGCTTTCCACGGCTGCTTTCCCTCTCAGCAAGAGCTGGGCATGGGCGCTGCCATCGTGCATCCATACCTCTATGGCGTCTCTGGTGCCTCCGTGGGAAGTTCAGCCAGGTGGGCTCACAGGAGGGACCAGGCACCCAAGAGTGGTGAAGAGATGCCCCGGTTGTGAGGCTGGGCTTCAGCCCAAAATATCTGGTATTTTAAGAATTTTATGTCTTGGTTTAATGTTTATGTGGCTCATAACCAGCGTGCAGAAGTCTCCCTGTAAGACTGCCAAAGGCACTCAGGACCCCCAGAGCTTTCTGGTGTGAGCCATATGGAGTGACCCTGTGCTGAAGCAATGAATGTATCATCATTGCCGTTTCAATGAAGCAGTATTTATTACACATTTTTATAAGGCTCCCTAGCTATGGTATCTGCACCCCAAATAAGACCACGCTTTATGGCTTGGCATGAAATTGCTAATATTGCCTGGAATTCAGCATTGCTGACACTGGGTAGCAATCTCAGCTGTTGTAAAGTGGTGGTGTTTACCATTTATGGAGCTATTACTTTACGGTGGGTAGAAGTCTCGCCAATGGCATTTACTGAGCTAGACTGCTCGTAGTGAAGAATTTTTTTAGCTGGTTTTAATCTTTCTGTTCAAATATCTTCCAGTCTGAAATTTGCCAGGTTTTTCATTGCTTCTGGCTCAGTTTCAGTTAAAATGGACCGGAATTTTTAAAATGAGGCAAGGTGAAGGAAAAATGTGTGCAGTATATTCTTTGAGTAGACATGATGCTTTTAAAAAAACCCAGCATGATGGAAAGCTAATATTTTACATGTGTGTTAGCAGTGAAGCAAATAGATGACAGTTAGTGCTTCAGAGGAAATGAATTCTGATTTTGCATGATTAGAAAAATCAGGTTATGTAGTTGTGTATTTCTTTATAAATGGCAGTTTACTAAATCAGGGTCCCATAAATGCTGTCATGGTCTAGGTCATATCTCTGTAGAGAGACTTACCTTGGCTTCACTTCCCCTCTCCTGCAGTCACTTACTGATCCTTGCCCCAACAAAACTACATGGACGCCTAGTAGAGTGTGCAGATTAGAAAGCCAAGTGGAGGTTCTTGTCTCCCAGGTGTGCCGTGAGGCAGTGATGGACATTCATGCCTTTGACCACACTAAGCACTTGAGCCAGCGGTGACTCTTCTTGCTCAGAATCCTGAAATAGACCCTGAAATTCACAGCCCATAAAAATATCTGCCGAGAGCAGGGTGGGGAGCCGTTTCCTGCAGCACTTCACTTGCATTTCTCACAGCACAGCTGCCATGTCAACGTGAAGAGGATGGCAGATGAGCAGCAGGGCAGAGACTGCTTGATGAGCACTGGAAAGGCCACCTCGGGTGTCGCTTGGTCGAGGTAGACGCTGCTCCAATGGCGCAGGCCGTGGAGCCAGCCCTGGCGAGGGACCGGTGCGGCTGCGACGCGGGCAGGCAGCGGAGGCGTGCGGTTCGGCACGCTCTTCCCTCCGCTCAGGAGCTCCTTGGGATCCTCAGTGCTGGACCAGGAGAGAACCGCTGCGACTATGCGGCCCGAGGTGTGGACATGCAGCCTCATCTTCTAGTGCTTCTACAGGTGCTGGGGCAGGTATTGTAAAAGCTGCCAACTTTAACTTGCATTCTCCTTTGAGGAGTGCCCATTCAGGACGTTGCTGTTGTTCATACGTCAGTGCTCTGCACGATGGTGAGAGCGAGCACTGTGCACAAAACCCAGTGTGGAGCTGAGCGTTTGGCTTGCAAACGGTAGCAGAAAACTGAGGTTACGATGGTTTCTCACTCCCACCTCCGCACCGCAGAGCTCTGACCAGGAGGGCTTCAGCTGTTCCTGCCCCGGCCGACGAACGGGTGAGTTCAGGTGGCCGTGGACAGCGTTGCCTGTTGAGCTGAGGTTTGCCCAGAAGTGTGATCAGACAGTTGTGCCTAATGTGTGACTCTTATGTCCTCCTCCACGCCTTCTTCTGCGTGATCTTCCACACCTCCTTTAATTCCAGGATCACTGGAGCAAAATGGTTCATCTTCAACCTGGAATCCCCGGCACCGTGCCAGTTTTCTGTGCAAAGCCTTCCCTAATGAAGGGAGCACAGCAGACGCAGTGGAGTCTGCCCTCCTCGTTGCAAGCCATCACCTTCTCAGACTCTGTCTGGGATTCCCATAATCGTAAAATTACCCCTTGTACCTATTGAGAAAATGTTTCTTGCATCATTTGTGCCCGTGGACAGTTTTGGGTCCCACTCTGGCTGTTTTAGTGCTGTGGGTGTTATTGAAGTAGGTTGTTGCCCATATCAATTTTCCCCCCCGTAGAACAGACACGGTTGTACTTGTGCTCTCGAAGCAATATAGTATCCTTCCCTGGCTTGATAACTTCATTAAAAATATGTGCTGCTGGTCCACTGCTGTCATGTGCCAGCTCCTTTAGAAATCTGAGGTGAAGATTATTCAGTGTCCTGTCTGAACACAACAAATGCTCTAGGGTTTGCCAGCACTTTGTGGCAGACTAAACTGTCTTTAGACCATTCTCACCACATAGCACCTCGCCTCTTTTGTCTGTGTTCTTTTTTTCTGAGTGCCTGAAAAGCTTTTCCCCATTTGCTTTAATTTCCTTTACAAGGTTTTCTGACTGTGCAGTTACACAGTCCTCGTCTTTTCACTGCCTTCTCACATGGGAGTCTTTCCAGAATTTTAGCTGCTTATTTCTGAACCCTCCCTCTCCCAACTTGTGCGTCTATTGAGAGAAAGAGACCTAAACCCCTCTGCCAGCAGTGAATTATGCACGTGGGTGCACTAAGTCACTTGGGGTCTCAAACTGGAGTCATCCAGCAAGAAGGAGGAAGCTGCAGGTGAGTATATCCATCGATTTAGGAAGGGAATTGAAATGCCCTCTTTAGGCACAGACCAGCTGCTGTCTGCGTGAAGTTAGATGAAACTTCCCTGGTGGACGATCCACCTGATGTTTTGTTCTGTTTTCCTGGAAGAGGCTGATACCAGTTACTACCAGGATTCGAAGAACTGCTAAGCTGGTGGGGACTGGGAGCCTGTGCTTCTGTCTTTGAACAGCTGAGCGGGCTGTGGAACGATTTTACATACAGAAGAATCCCCTGAGTCTTGTGCTGAGAATGAGGATGACTCTGAAATTCTCCTTAACGAGAAATAAAACTCTAGGTTAATGGTGGCACATCAGACTTGGTGCCTGGCTCACCAGAGGATCTTCTGAGCTTGCAGGGCTCAGGACTGGCAGCAGTGGGCTTGGGAGAAGATTCCTCCAGCCACACAGTAGAGAATAAGGAGCCATCACTCACAGCATTCATAGCAAAACCCAGCACCAACCCTCCTGAATATGATCCAGGCCTGCAAAAGCCACAGGTGCCTTGTAAGGGAACAGCAAGCGTGAGCAGCGTGGTTTCTGCACAGAGCATTTGTTGAGCATCGCTGACTTTTGTGTCCTGATGCGCTGTCCATATTTTCAAGAGGAATTTGGAGACACGTTGGAAGGGAGATACAAATGCTACTGCTGTTCTAGTCCAGCTGTGTCGTGGAGGGCTAGTGCAGGGATGACGGGCTGCCGTGCTCTAGCCACGGAGCATCATTCTGAAGGCAATTTCTGTGGTGTGTGTTAGAAGAAGGTTGGATTAGGTGACTGCAATGATCTTACCTGAAATTTTAGGAGCCATTTTTAGCATTCATCTCAGCTTAGGCTCTCTGCTTCCTCTGGTGTCAGAAGCTACCAGTGCCCTCGTTACTGAAACACATGTGTGTGAGATGAGACTTCCCAGTATGGGCCTGGGTTTTTGCTTGCCCCACATGCTGGCATCGTGTCTTCTCTTGCCACTGAAGCTCTCCATTCTCTTCTTCGTTTTACCAAGCTTTTCTCAGCTGCAGCCTTTGGTTGTCGTTCTCCATGGTGTCCTGACAGACACCTTCATCCTTTTCTAACAAGGTGGCAGGTGCCCACACTGAAAGCAGCTGAAGGAAGCGTCCTCCAGCGGGAGAGTGTGTGGGCGCACTGCTGCAGGACTTCTGCTGCTTTCCTGGTATTGTAGAGGGATGAGGTTGCCCAAGAGCTTCACACCAGCATTACTCTGGGTGAGGTGACAGAGCTCGGGACATCGGTGGTGGCATCCTGGCCGTGCCACCCCTCATGCACACAAGGCCGAGGGCAGGCACAGATCTGGTGTGTGGTCCATGGATCGTGGTGGTGCAGAGAGGGGGATTTGGGCATGGGAAGAATGGGGGAGCCTTTGGGGCAGGAGGGACCTGGACAGGAGCGATAGAGCCTGCTGGTACCAAGATGTGACAGGTCATGGGGAGTATTTAAACTAGCATTTACGGGAAAGCCTGAGGGAGTTTAAATGCGAAATTGTAGAATTTCTGGCTGAGGTGTGAAACCTGTCATTGCAAAATGCCACTGTTGGCAGTTGCCAACATGATCCCCATCCAGCAGAATGGCTGTAGAGGGGTCCAGCAAGCTGTTGAAATCCTTTGTATGATGGTGGTGTCTGCAATCAGTAAAGGACAAGGTCACTGAGCATGTGGAGAAGGACAGCCTGTTGGGAAGGAATCAGCATGGTTTTTGTGAAGGGTCACTTGCCTTGCTGACCTGATGGGGGAGCTGTAGAAGGTGTCAGCCTCTACAGACCTCTGGATGGAGGGGATCTGGTGAACAAAATATGTTCGGATTTTCAGAAAAGCTTTAGATAAGTTTTCATATCAAGGCTATTGATGAAACTAAAACTTGAAAGACTTCTTTATGACTTGAAAGCTTGTTAAAGGGAGGAAGCAAAGAGTGGGACTTAAATGTCACTTTTCAAGATGGCAAACAGTCAGCAGTGGGGTACCCAGGTATGGTGTTGGGACCTGTTTCCTTCTCTGTTTTCATCAGTGAGCTGCAGAAGGGAGTGTGTGGGAAACCTCCAAGTCTGTGGATGATATAAAGTTTTTTTGAGTAGCCACATGATGCACCAATGCTGATGAGCTCCAGGAGGACTCCCAAACTGAGAGTGCAGAAGGTGGTAGATGGGCCACCATGTAGCCACGTGCAAAGCAATGCTTCTAGGGAAGAGCCAGCTGAACATGCTACATGATGCTGAACATGGACCTGGTGGGTACTGCTCCAGACGGGCCTTGGTGCTGATACTGACAGCTCTCAGAATCATGGGTTCAGTGCACAACAGCAGCCAAAAAAGCCAGCAGAATGTATCAGGGAAGAGATGGAAAGCAAGGTGAGCAATGTCATTCGGGGCTACGCTGATCCTGCACGTGCACACGTTCCGTGCTGTGCAGGTCTGGTTCAGCATCTCAAGGAGGAAGCGGTGGAGCTAGAGAAGGGCCAGAGAAAGGCAACTAGAATGGTCAAGGGGATGGAGCAACTGCCCGATGAAGACAGACTGAGAAGGCTGGGACTCTCCAGTTTGGAGAAGAGAAGGCTCAGGGAGATGCATGGCCAAGGCTTAGAAAATTCCGCAAGGCAGGGGGCACAGTGAAGGCAGAGCTGCTGTTCACCAAATCCTGCAGCATTAGAAGGAGAGGGCTCTCAGTGAGACTAGTGGCAGATCAGATGAAACCAGACAAAAAGCAAGAGTTCTTTACGCAGCAGGCAGTGGTCGTCTGGAGCTGGCTGCCACGGGACGCCCTGGAGGTGGACAGTACTGGCAGGTTCAGAGGGAGGTTCGGCAAATTCCTGGAGAGCAGGTCCTTGCACAGATTGTAGCAGGACTGGACAGGGTCATTCCTGCTAATGTCCCCAGTATGATGACATTGGATGCTGGAAGGCACAAGGGGAATGGACCACCCAAAATGGCCAGGCACATGTGCTCTCCTTAATTAATAGCATCTTGTAATGCCACTGGCAAGGACAGGGAACTGGGCTAATTGACCTATAATCTGGTCCTGTGGAGTATTTCGTGGAGTATTTAGCTATTGGTTAATTAGCTTAGAGTGAGACTGTTACTGTTGTTGTGTTGTATTTCTTTGACCTGAAGTTTGTAGAGAGTGTTTCAGTTCCCACTCTAGATGTTGAAACTGTGATGGAAAGCTTTTGGCGTTTAGTATCTGCTGGAAGTTGCAAGCAGCACGCATGTCTGATTGCATTAGATGTGTCATTGGTAAGATCTGTTTAGGTTAGGTATGAGTTCCATCCTCAGGCCTTATCTCCCTCAGTGTTAGAGCTGACACAGCTTTGCTCCAGTGTTGCCGTAGTGCTTGTGTGTGCGAACCCTGCCTGGGGCAAGGCATTCATCAATATTTCGATGTGCTGGCAGACCTGCTGCTTGCTTTGTTGGGGCTCAGTCTGCGACTTTGGTTGAGTGGAACTTCTCAAACCACATCCCTGAAGTTTTCTCTCTCTCATCTGTGTCTCGTCTCGGTTGTGACAGTTTGGAGGGTGCCTTAAAGAGGAAGAATAGCTCTGAACAGGCTGTCCAGGTCCTGACACAGACCTCGTTCCTGGGGCACTTGGCTGCTTCTGTCACGCTGGCTCTAATTGACGTGTCTCAGTGCAAGGTGGGAATGAATCATCTGAGGCTGGCTGAGATCTGGGCCCTGAGAAGCCGCCAATCTCAGGGGTCTTTGGGCGAGCTGGAAATTGAAGCTGGCCTTGGTGAGTGTCACTACAGGGCCGTGCCACCCAGCCTGCCCGTTCTCCTGGCTCCCACCAAGTCCTGTTTCTCCAGCAGCTGAAGCCTGCCAGGGGCAGAGGTTGGATCAGTGTTGGACAGCCCTTTCCTAACCCATCTCTAACAGGCTGGAGGTCTCCTGAAGCTCAAGAGCACTCGCAGAGAAGGGCAGTTACCTTTCCTGGTCAGGTCCTGCACGTGTCACAGCTTGTAGCTTGTGGTAATAGTGGCCATTTAGAAGTTAGTTTGTCCTGCAGAGTTCTTGCACAAAATTGCTCAGATTGCATCGAGGGCCTGAGCATTGCGCGTTCAATGGACGCAGCTCTATAAGCGCTGCTGTGTCCTCGCCCTCAGCCCCTGCACCAGTGCTGCCTCCAGACTGACTCCCGCTCGGTGCAGGGGATGCTGGAGCTCTGTGTAAACAGCTCCTTGTGTCCTCTGGTGTGTTGTGGTTTCTTCCATCCCTGTGACCAGAGTCTGCTCTCGTGCTGCTCCAGTATTTCCCCAGGCATGGCTCAGTTAAGTCCCTCTTCTAGGTGAAACGTACCTTTAGCAGCTTATGATCATCTAGGGGTTGTTTTGGACTGCTTCACAAGGAGGGAAATGAAATGGAAACTCCACAAGTCCCCTTTGTCTTCCTCCTAGAGTTTCATTTAAGGTATTTACATGCTCTAGAGATCCTCTTGCACACTCACTACCGGGCACATCCCACTCTCTATCAGTTCTTCCTCCTAATCTGATTCACATATTCAAGAACTGGTTCTAAAATTCAATCAGATCCTGTTTTCAGTTGCCTAATATACTTCAGCAGAGTTTTTATTATTGGAATTTATTAAATTATGTTGTTCCTTTCACATTTCTTAAAGGTGCAGTTCTAGTTTCCCTTTTTTTCCCCGAAATGAATAACCATATATCCTGCAAAACCACATACACAGGACTGCAGCAAACAGAGCTCAGTGTGTTTGTTCATTCAACATCCCCCTAAGGTGTCTGACATGCTTTTCAGCTAAGGCAGTTCAGTGAAGTAATGTTTTGTGACATCCTTAAATCCAGTTATTTTGCAGTCATTCATCTGCTAGGGTGCAGGCATAATTCAGACGATATCAATTGCGCCGGCAGATAACTTGCTGGTACCTGTGGTGATTCCAGCTTTGCTATTTAGATGCAGGCCTGGTCTATACAGGAGCTTCCCCCGTTTTGTTGGGGGGAAAAGCCTGGAGGGTGGCTGGGGCTGAAGTCGTTTGTATGCTTGTAGTCCACGGTGTTCAGGCGAGGAAACAGCCTCGGCAGTCATTGCTGCAGGAGGGTTTTATCAGCATCAAAATCTGAACACTTAGTCAAAGACAAAGAATAGATACTATGGCGACAATCTGCTTGAAGAATTACCGCTACTGATAAGCAATGTCTTCCCCTCAGTTAAATTCCAGTTTGTGTGTTTATAATCTGCTTATCTAAATTCCCTATGTACTTTCAATTGAATATGGCATTCTGCTTCACTTCCTACATTAAACTGATTCGTAACATTGTCGTGCATGGTAAACCAGCTCCCGTAGTTCACCCCAGATGTGGTGAAATTTCCTTGATCGGTGAAATTACTGTCCCTCAGCCTTTACCTGAAAGGGAACGTGAGCCCCGGTTACTGCTGCAGAGGACCTGAAAGCTCTGCCTGAAGAGTCGGTGCGAGTGCAGGTTACTGCCAGGTGCCGGACCCCAGCGACTGCTGGCCCAAGAGGGCTCACTGGGGTGGCACGGGCTGGCTGCAAGCGACGTGTCGGCTCCCCGAAATCCTGCTGGTAATGTCAGGATGGGATTACTGTGTTGCGTCAGGATACTGATAAGGACTGCGTTGTTCTGGGAGCTGTAGCTTCCCTTTCCTTGGCTGATGTGCCCGAGGTCTCTGGGGTGACACGGTACTGCCGCAGAGAGCTCTGCCATGGCTGGGGGTGCTGGCGGCCGGACGGGGTGCAGGCAGTGGGGCTGCCTTGTTGAGCGCTGGGGTTGGGCCAGACGGGCCCGTGGCACCGTCCCAAAAGCCTTGGGTAGCCAGGCAGGCAGGTGAGCAGCTGGGAGGGGGTCCCAGGTGCCTTCTGCTACACAGGGGTGGCAAGCGTGGCGAGCAGGCTTGAGTTGTCCCTGTTGCCTTTTGTCCCCTTGCGATTTGCAGTTGGTGGGAAGAGGCTGGCTGGCGTGGAGCCTTGGCAGAGACCTGGAGTAGGGAAGTGCGTGTTGGGCGGTGGTAGAGATCACCCTTTCACGGGAGCTGCCGTAAATATGACGTCATACAACCTCATTTTGTATGGAAATTAGCAGATGTGGCCTCTGCCCTGAGAGTGTGGCAGAGCCTGTGGCTGAGGACAGGAGATGGTGATTAGCGGTGTTTGTGTTTGAGAGGGCAACAACACACGTGTGAAAGGCAGCAGCGAGATGGTGGTTTGAGGGAAGGTGTGAAGGCACCTGGAGGGCGCTGGGAGCAACAGGAGATGGGGGAGGAAGGCTCTTCCAGGGAGATGGCCCATTGTCTGCAGACACAGAGCTGGGCTACAGACACCTCCTGCAGCTTGCCGAGGGCTGGGGTAGCTGGGGGGCACCAGGTGTGTGTTTGTCTTTGGAGAAAAGCAGTAAAAATAGTTAATGAAAACTAAGTTTACTGTCCAAGCAGGTAAGTCAAAGGAGGCAGATCTCCTGTCCACGCTAGCTTCAAGAGAGGGGCCAGCTGGCAGGCTTGCGGTAGCAGGACCATTGCCTGGGGCCAGACCATGGGGATGGGGGCTGTGCCAGCACCCAGCACGTCTCTGCTGCTACCACAGCCTTGCGAGAGCATCACCGGGGCGGGAGGACTGCTCGGGTGTTCTGGTCAGGGCCGGAGGCCGCTGAACCCCAGGGATCCAGTCTGGGGTGGACAAGGAGGGGTTGCATGGGTGTAAAAATTTCCAGTCTGGAAAAAGTGCTGTAGGGAAAACCGGGGCAGTGACGTGTGGGTGTTGGAGGAGGGAGGTGGGGGGACAAGGCAGCGGAGTGGGGAGAGGATGATGCACTGCCCGACAGCAGGAGAAAACACTCTACGGGGGAGCTGGACCTTTGGGAAGTGGCTCCACAAAGGTTGAGGCAATGAGGGGAATTGCCGCACCCCATGGAGAAGTGTTTCTGGGACACGTGCCCACGGGGGATGGTGTTAATTTGGGGAGCCTCAGGGTTACAGCAGCCTCCATCACCCCACTGACAGCAGCCCCGGCCTGCACAGTCTGGACTGCGCAGGACAGGGTCCTCTTCCCAGAGCATCGCTGTTTCCATTGCCAGTGGTTCTCTGCAGCCGCAGCCTCGGTGCGTGCGGGCGAGCCCAGCGCGGCCCCCCGCAGAGGGCAGTCATGGAGAACACGGGCATCGAGGACAGATGGAGCGTCCTCCTACCTGGCCAGAGTACGTGGAGGCTGAATTCATGTCTTATAGTGGTGTGAGGATGCACACATGTTTAAATATACATATATAACGTATATAAGTGATTTATTGTGGCTTGCCCTTTATCTCTATAATCCATGATTCAGGTTTTAGGGAGCACGTGCATCTTTTTTTATCATCACGAAATCAAGTCCTCTTAGATTTATACTTGCTACATGTGCAGTTCCCCAGCTAAGGTGAACACGGTAGATCTAATCTGTCTGGGCGACAGTGGACATTTGATATAAAGCCCTGTGTTAAATGGTTTGTTCTCGTGGAGAACATGGCATAGTGCAGAGGTGTAACGTAAATAAGCAGTTATCTAAATGTGCAAGAGCAGTGGGTTGCTGAAAGGGGAAGTGCTGGGGCAGAAGGAGGTTAGGAGGAAGAAATCAAGCATTGGTCTTGTGAATGGTCTTTAGTGTTTTCTCTAGTGTCCTTGACACGAGAAGCACACTTCTGAACTTCACTGATGATATAAAGTTGGTGCTTAGGAGGACTGGAATATTAGGACGAATTTGAAGGACGGGAAAACTAGAAATAAGATAAAACAGTAAGCAAGCTCTATTTAAAAGATAACAACAAAAATTTCTACTATGAGTTCATAGTTGCCTTACCTGTAGAAACAATAGAGGAAAATGTTGGGAATATTAATCAGAAGATAACGGCCAGTATCTGTTGTGACGTGAAGACAAGTGCTACCATGGTTGTACAATATCCTGTAAGACCTTATTTAAAGTACTATGCGCTGTTCATCGTTACAAATGCTCAGAAAAAGATGAACAGAAGCTAAAGCAGAGGAGGGCTACCAGCAGGGCCACGAGGCACAGGGGTGACCATCCTGGGACCAGGCCTCCGTGTGTCCCCGATCCTGTCCCCAGTGACAGCAGGTAGCGCGTACGCAGGGAGGTCACAAAACAGAGCAAATGCCCAGGAGCGACTCCCACGACATATTTGCCCATAACTGGTGATCAGCAGCCAGTGGGCTCCCCGAGACAAAGGCTGCCTATGGATTATCATTTTCATTAACCAGCGGTGGATTGTCCTTCATGAACTTGTCTAATCCCTTTTTGAAGTCGTCTCTGCTATTGGCATTCATAACATCTTGTGACACTTAATCCCTTAGCTGAGCAAAACGGCATTTCCTTCCTGTGCTAAACTCCATGTCCCCGCCACAAGGTTAACTAATACAAAAGCACTGGAAAATGGGCTTGTTTATCCTAAAGGACTGGAGACAGAGGTGGGATTAAGCATCAAGAAAGGCCAAAATTAACTGACGTGAGAGACAATGTCGGCACAGGTACAAGTTGGTATAATTTTTCCATACATCAATGTGGATCTGGAAAGCAAAAAGTGACCCTTGGAGCTGCAATGGGAGTTCTTCCAGTAGGAGCACCTTGAGTCAGGTGTTGTCTTTTAAGTCCTCCTTGAGTCAGACTTGGCATCTTTTGTACTTACTGGCTTTCAGTGGAGAGGCTTCTGCCTTGCGTTTGTTCTGTGGCTTTTTAAGCCCATGTAAACTTTCCTTTTCACAACATCAGATGGGGAGAATTTTGCAGCTTCCTTGCCCGTACGTAAGTACCTCCTTTCCTCTGTTGTGGACCGACCCTCTCTCTGCTTCATTTTACACCGTCCAGTTCCTGCAGTTGGTGAGCCTGTGAACAGCACATCCCTATTGATCTTCTCAGTCCCACCCCTGGTTTCACAGATCTCTGCTGTGTCCCCCCAGTTTTCTCCTCCCAGGCTGGGGACGCTTTGGCTACGGAGTCGTTCCTTGTGCAGAAGCCATCGTACACCTTTGCTCATGCCGGTCACAGTTCCTTGGCCTCTCTCAGATTTGCAACAGCCTTTTGGAGGCAAGAGACCAGAACTGCACAGAGATTCATAAAGACAGGTTGACTCTTCCCAGTAATTCCTGTTTATCCATCTGTACAGTAGTCTTCCTCTTTAAACAGCCTTTCAGTTTGGCTGGTAGAGATACCAGGTTTAATGATGTGCTATTTCTCCCCCAGAAACTTTTTTGAAAATTGCTGGCCCATTTGCCACGTTCCAGCACTGAAAGCAGATTTGAGAAAAAGGTTACGCACCACCGTTAGTAGTCCGGCTGTTTCAAACTTGAGTTCCTGGTGGTTTCTTACTGCCTCTTCGCTGATCATCTTTTCTGTTGACTCCTATCAGGGCTGAGGTGGAGTCTCTGATACGCCATCAGTCAGGAAGAGATCCAGTGTGAGGTCGTCGCCAGTCTCTGTCCAAGCTCCTGAAAACATAGATGGCAATTTTCATTTTGTTTTTCTACTATGGCTGTATTCTCCCTAGGCACTTCTTTTATACCTTGGTTATCTATTGGTCTTTTAAGTCCCTGACAGGTTTTCTGTTCTCGATGTTTCTGAAAAATGACTTACTAGTTTTTAGACTTTCTGCATGTTGTTCTTCCGACTCCCTATTTGCTTCCCCCCCCGCCTTTAAAAAAAAAATGCATGACCCATTCTGGTTTTTGTCATTTTAATACAACTTTGTACCCTGTTATTCTTTAGGTCTAAGTCCTTCTTGACAGGTAGTATGTGTCTGATATCCAATAACGTGTCTTGAAATAGTCTCCAGGACACCAGCAAAGGTTTTACTTTTAACGGTCCCTTTTAATTTCTTATTACCAAGTTAATTTTTATTAATTTTGAAGTCCCTGTGTTTTAAACTAAGCACAATGGTAGTTAATTTATCGGCTTCCATTGCTTTGGCAAGATTATGAACCTAGCTATATTGGGGTCACTGTTAAATAATGACTCTTAATTAATAAGATTATGAGTTACAGCATGCTCACTGGTCAGTGCAAGGTCAGGAATGCATTTTCCTGTGGTCAATTCCCTGCCTGGCTGCTCCACTGGCCATGCCTAAAAATTTAATCTTGCCATTGTGCCCCAACATGGTGTTTGTTAAGTTTGTGCAGAATTTCCTGGCGTATCTTGTTCCCCTGGCCTCCAGCAGATTACACTCAGCATCACTCTGCTGCTGGGGTGGCTGGGAGTGTGGTCCTAACCACGTACGTCTCCTGCTGGAGCATCAACCCATAGCAAGTCTATGTTCTTCGTTGGCACAGTTAACTTGTTAATCTGATTTAGCTCTAAGCCATCTTTGCAATGCCGCACCTCCTTCCCTGCCAGTGCTCGCTCTTCCTTTCCCAAATGCTTTGTGTTACGCTTTCCTGTGTGTCGTTCTTCCACTGAGCTTCCAGTGCATCCATTGTATCAATATTTTTATTAAAACTAGGCATTCTGGTTCTCTAGTTCTCTGGTTCTCCTGTCTTAGTTCTTAGACTTCCAGCTCCTGTATAGAGGAACATATGCATTGGTTTGGGGTTTCTATTTTTTCATTCTATTTGTGCAACTTCTCTTCATGGTTTTGTATCTGACTTTTGCCAGCTTCTGTCCTATCCTCAACCCTACAGCATGAGTCATCCCAAAACAAGAGCTCTTCTGCATATGCCGGCTTTCCTATCCTTTAGCTAAAACCTCTCCTGTAACCTTCTTAATGTTAAATCCCAGCAGCTTGCTTCCACCGTGGTTTAGAAGTAGTATGCTTCTCCTGCACGGGTATCCTATTTTCAGAGTTTTCCCAGTACACGTCCTTCTCTTTTTAAACCATTTTCTCAGTCATGCAGTAGGATTTTACCTCCCTGTTCCTCTATCTGGCTTCTGCAAGGCGCTGAGGGTATTTCAGAAAACATTAACATGCAGATCTTGTTCTTCAGCTCCCTAAAAGTTGCTGCCAGCTGCTCTCTCCCACCCCTCCCCGTTTCACAGACCCAGAGGCCTCAAACACGGGATCCTTCCTCCCCAGCATGTCCAGACATCCCAAGAGGTCTGCGGTCTTATCAGGTGGGACATTAGTCACCGTGAAGTCTGCTTGTGTTTCACAAACCTGGTCATCTCTGTGCTTGGTAACCAGGCCCTGTAATTTGCCTTGTCGGACAGCGTTTCCCCCTTCTTGAGCTTTATTCTTTTCTACCGTGACACTTGCCCCCCTCTTCAGCAGCACCAAGCTGAAGTCAGAGGGGGGATCGCTCCACGCAGTGGGACTTCAGCTCTTCTCTCCTAACTCTGGAGCCGTGGCTGGGCCCTAGCCAGGTCGGCTTGCTGATTCAGTGACTGGCCTTAACTGCTTGCTCAGCATCTTAGATCTCTGCAGGGGTTCACTTTTTTCAGCTGTCATGTTGTCTTTGCTTTTGCAAACTTGCATGCTCATATCCTGTGCCTTTCACACCTCTATGCAGAGATACAAATCATGTGCACAGCTTGTCATCAGTCATCCTTATGGCATACATTTTAGGGTTAGACTTTCCAGACTCAGAGGTACTAAGAGCAGTCGTACAGCGCTCCATAATAAACTCGCCCTGTGTGACTTCAACAGCTCTAATCAAATGGCTCATCTGCAAGACGAAGTTAGTGCTAAAGAAGCTGAGGAGTGACTTTGCAGCGCAGAAGCCGGTTTGCACCTGGTGCGGATGCTCTTCCTCGGGAGCTGTGCAGGGCTCCCGACACTCTGTCTGCGTGGGGAGCGAGTGCTCACGGCGCGGTGCACTGCAGTTGATATACACTTACTGTAATTCTACGCACATAAAACCTTTGGAGTGCTCTTTGGCTGTTGCTGAGTTGGAACAGCTACAATTATTTTAGTAAATAACACAGGGTCGGAGCACAGCCTGACTGGCATGGCTGTGGCCGTGTTCCCAGGCAGGGCCAGTGTCGTGTGGGGTGGTGGGGCTGGGGACAGGCTGCACCAGTCGCTCTGCGCTGAGGGCAGACGTGTGGATGTGAGCCAGCGTCTGCTGCTTGGCTTCAGGGAACAGCTTTCACCTGTTTTATTAGTACTGTGGGTCCAGCTTGTTGTGTTTGTGCTCGTGGAGTTGTTCTGCACCGCCATCTCTCCTCCCTCAAATGTGAAACCTCAAGGTGCAATCGTTTTTATTTTGAAAAGGCGGTCTCTCCATCTGAAGCTATGGATGCCATAAGATCCGCTTGGCTGTGGAAATCATTGTCCTTGGCGTGCTTTGCCCTGCTTTGGAGATGTTTGCCATCCAGTGCTTATGGGGTGACTCCTGAGGGTAAGGCGGTGTGAGGACTCTGTGTAAGAGACACGGTATGAGAATTACTTGCTCTGTTGGTCACATATAACTTTTTCCATTGTTACTTTGAGAGACACAATTGTCTCCAATTTGTGCACGATACCTGGCTCCTAACAGTCTCAACGCCTGACTGGGGAGCTGACGTGGAAACAAGCTACAGAGAGTGACTCGGGGGACCGTGTGGTAGCGGGTGCGTGGGAGCCCCACGGGTCCCTCGCGGGAGCTGTGCAGCCGCCGGGGTGGCCGTCAGTGTGGCCGGAGGCCCTGAGCGCCGGGAGGGGTCAGCGGGGTGGACGGAGTCTGTCGCACCTTCTGTCATCTCACCAGGACCTTCCAGCTGTCTGGCGCGAGAGGGCCAGGGTGCGCCCGCAGAGAGCACCTCCTCCCTCTGCTCTGGGAGCGGAGGAAAACTGCACAAGGCGTTCACAGAAATCATGTGTGTGCCTGGGAAGTGGATTAACACGTTAGGCCAAACACGTTTCCTGAGAGTCGTGAGTCTAACCCCTGTCCGAAGGAACGTGCCTCGCTGTAGGTACAGCACTGCTCAAGCGAAGCTGTAGCAACAGCCGCGCTCCTCTTCGGCTGCCTTCATCCCGTGGGCACCAGGTAAGGGTCTGACACATCTGCTGGGCAAAGAGGTGACACGTACCTGGGACGAGGCACTTGCTCTCAGTTACAGATGGCACCGTGCAGGAGAAGGTCATGGAGATGAAGGAAAGGAAAGGACCACACATCCACTGAGGGCTGTCATGGATGTGTCTTTCTGAAGTATATTATCAGTTTTATGAATCCTCACATGCTGAAGTGATGGTCGCTAGACCTTTTGATACCTTCTGGCAAGGCAAACCCATTCTGAACTCAGTTTTGGTCTTCCCTGAATATGTTCTTCCATGTTTGAGTATGTTCTTCTCTTGGTTTGTGCCCTTGAGATGTCCTTTAAAACTGACTTGCATGTGTCTGGTCCATGACACCTGCCTCGTAGGAAAGAACTTGGTCTCCCACCTTGGTGCTGTGTGCCACTTCTCAAGCTGCGAGCCCGGAGTCCTCTGAGGGGAGAAATGCATCAGACGGTCTTTATTCTGCCATTTAACTCTCAGGCTCTGTCTCACATTGCAGCACCTTCTCCAAGCGGAACCCGTGTCTTGGCTTCTTAAAGCATCCTGTCCCTCTCTCCTGAGCTTGTTTGCGAGTCGTCTCAAGTGTGCTAACAGCTGTCCTGTGCAGCTTCGGGCCATTGACAAAACGTAGTAACTGCAGTGCTGAAGGCCTGATTTTAGCTTGCTGGAACTGTTTTGGCTGCTATTTTAATGAGTGTACAATTTATAAGTAATATATTTCCTGGGCACTATCAGTGGGCTCTGCCAGAAGGGCAGTGAGACGCGATCTCAGCCTCGCGGCACTGAGCCTGTCCAGGGGTCCCAAATGGTCCCGCTGGTGCCGGTACCGCCTGGCCTGGCCCCAGCAGCGCGGTAGGGCTGGCGATGGTGGCTCCTGCCACCCCCACCCCGTCCTTGGTGTTATTCTGAGTGGACCTGGCTTCAGCACCCTCCTACCACTGTTTGGGGATACCTGGCTTAGTTAATCTTCCAGGCTTTAGTGGAATATTTTAAAGTTATGGGACAAACCTGCTGGCCTGCTTAAAGAGTAGTTTCTATTCAAAGAGCAATCCCTGTAAGGACAGTGAAATTACTTCGATGAGTGAGCGTGGTAGTCAGGCTCAAGTAAATGCTTTGAATGTGCCATACCTGCTCTTTGCTGTGCAAGAGCTAAAGATAGTCACGTTCACTGCATGCTTTATGCAAAGTTGGTCTAACTTTGAGTAGAATTAAAGTTTCAATAACATAAAATGAGGCAGATCTGGCTTTATTATTCCCCCACGGTGATGTATAGAGAGATTAAATATCAAGGAAAAAGATTTTCTACAAGTATGAGAAGTTATTAGCAAAAGGATCACAATGTTTCATAGACAGAAGGACCATTGGAGGGTGAAAAAGCTACGCTTCAGGGTCTCTTATCGTGTAGTTTATCCTGCAGATTTGTTGCCCTAGATCTAAGATGTATCGTTTTAAACAAAAGGGGTCATTGCTGTGTTTGCTACATATTCCCCTGTTTTTCCTGGGGTGACACTTGCAAACTTGCAGTCCAGTCCCAAGCCATGATGCTGCGCTATCCTGGGGTGAAATGTGTTATGCAGTCTGCGTTGATGCCCCAAGAACTTTGGCTGTTCAGCCCTGTGTTTGCTAAGCAGGGGCAGCAAGAAATGGGCTACGCCAGCCCCTGTCCTACAGGGGACCTGTTCACGGTAATCCCTCTCGGATGCTTCTTGTTAGTACCTTTGGTAGATCTCAGCTGGTCAGGGTTGGCGGTGGAAACCTCAGTGGTGTTGTTTTCTGCATAGTCACTGCCATTCTGAGCACTGAGAGATGAGGGACATCCCAGTGGGTCCATTTCCAGTGCCGTTGGGTCCCATTTCCACCTGCTGCAGCCGTCTTTGTCGACAAGCCTTGTCTTTGCATGGTTTTGCCAGAAGCTGAAGCTTCTGATCCTGAAAACGTTTGGAGCACTGGGCAAATGCCGTGGCTGGGGCTGAAGTCAGGCCCCGTGTGAAGGTCACCCCACTGCCGCGGGGAGCTCTGGATGCCTCCTGCCTGATGCCACTACATCTGCAGGACTGTGTCACTGCTTGGATCCTGAATCAGACTTGGTGGTGGCAAAATACTCCTGACGGCATGGTAGACAACATGCCTCTTCCCAGGTGCCTGTCTGCTGGAGGCATCACAACAAGCCGCTCTGCCCAGGCGTATGACTCACGCGTGCTCCCTTTTTTAAGAAATACAGATGCGGAGTAAATGGGAATCAATTACACTGCCTACACAAAGAATCCCCTGATTTGGCATCTGACACAGACACATCCTTCCTTCCGAGGGAACAAAATTGAAAATTAATTTGAGTTCCAGGGAAATTTCAGTTATGAAAACTCTATCTCATCAGTGACTCTCCTCCGCCGTGTCACACCAGTGAGAGTCCCTGCAGCACCGGCTGCCGAGCACTTGCCGGTGCCAGCGGTGGGTGGCCAAGCGGACCCCCCAGGGCAGCGCCAGCACGGCCGGGCTGTGCTCGGGGGTCGGTCCCTGCGGTCGGAGACGCTGCTGCCGCTTCCCCTTTCTGCCAGAGGGGAGGACCCGCTCCGCCCCGGCACCTTGCCATTGCGATGAAATCAGCTGCTGACCTGAGCAGCAGCCCCAAGAGCGTGGCTTTCCTTCACTAGTGCTCGGACATGCCAGTCCCAAATGTTACGTACAAGAAGGCATCTGTGTTTGCACATCTGGGAATGAAGAAGAAGGGCTGATTTAATTGCTGAGAGTACCAATGACCTGTGACTCGAGGGGCTGGGATATTCATCATAACCTTCACCCTGTTGCTCTGTCTCCCAGGCAGAGGCAGTGACTGGGGACGGGGTGAGGTGCGTGAGTGGTGTCCAGGACATTAGTGACAGACCAGCTCCCTGCGGTCTGGGGGTGTCTGAAAACAGTTCTGTTTGCAACATGGCATAGGGAAAAATGCCTGAACTCCTGCTTTGACGCTCAGACAAGCAGAAAGTTGTATTTGTGTCCAGCTGAGGAGTACATCTCCTCTATGTTCTTCCTTATTTTGCTTTATCCAAACAATAATATGGAAAATAAAACAAGGAAAAGGAAAAAAAAATTTCCATATATCAAGCAGGGCCACAGTTGTTTCCAGATCTCTCTTATCTTTCTGGAGATGCATAGTGACAGCTCCTGGCAGCCACAGACGTGATCTCCGTGGGCCTGGCGTGCTCATGGTGCCTCCTCATCACCTCTGCTAGCTTGGGCTGCGTCTCCAGCAGATCCTGCCCTCCTCGCTGGTGATGCAGCATGTCGTGGAGAAACATCCATGACACCATGAATTCACGTAAAAAATTCTTCAGGACTGAGTGTCTTACAATGTTATGGAAGAGAATCATAGAATCACTAAGGTTGGAAAAGACCTCTAAGATCATCAAGTCCAACCGTCAACCCAACCCCCCCATGCCCACTAAACCATGTCCCCAAGCGCCTCATCTACACGTCTTTTAAATCCCTCCAGGGATGGGGACTCCACCACTGCCCTGGGCAGCCTGTGCCAAGGCCTGACCACTCTTTCAGGAAAGAAATTTCTCCTCATGTCCAACCTAAACCTCCCCTGGCACAACTTGAGGCCGTTTCCTCTCGTCCTATCGCTGTTACTTGGGAGAAGAGACCGACCCCCCCTCGCTCCAACCTCCCTTCAGGCAGTTGCAGAGCGCGATGAGGTCTCCCCTCAGCCTCCTCTTCTCCAGGCTGAACACCCCCAGTTCCCTCAGCCGCTCCTCATCAGACTTGTGCTCCAGGCCCTTCCCCAGCTCCGTTGCCCTTCTCTGGACACGCTCCAGCCCCTCCATGTCCTTCTTGTCGTGAGGGGCCCAAAACTGAACCCAGGATTCGAGGTGCGGCCTCCCCAGTGCCCAGTACAGGGGCACGATCCCCTCCCTGCTCCTGCTGGCCACACCAGTGCTGATACAGGCCAGGATGCCGTTGGCCTTCTTGGCCACCTGGGCACGCTGCCGGCTCGTGTTCAGCCGCTGTCGACCAGCCCCCCCAGGTCCTTCTCCTCTGGGCACTTTCCAGCCGCTCTGCCCCAAGCCTGGAGCGGTACCTGGGGTTGTTGTGGCCCAAGGGCAGGACCCGGCACTTGGCCTTGTTGAACCTCCTCCATTGGCCTCGGCCCATCGATCCGGCCTGTCCAGGTCCCTCTGCAGAGCCTCCTGCCCTCCAGCAGATCAACACTCCCGCCCAACTTGGAGAAAACATCAGTATTCCCAAACTGCCAGTCCTTTGAGAAGAAATCTCCTCCTTTGTGCCACGCAGGTCAGGAGTTGTCTTTGATCAGTCTTTGGGCAACAACAGTTTCAGTGAAAGAGCAATTACTAACGGAAGATCTGAATCTGAGTGACATGCAAACCACAAGGAGATCGCTGCAGCCACTCTGTAGGTCCTCTGGAGGCCATGTCCCAGGCTGGAGCTGGTTTTCATGTCTCAAAACCAGGATGGTTTGGCTCCAGCTTTCTTGGTAAAGCACTTTACAGTCCAAGTTTTGAAGCTGCTCTTTTCTAAACAGAGCCAATGCCTGAGCAGGGACTTTGCTGTTAGGGACTGTGACGTTTCTGGGATGCGCTCAGCCAGGCACTGCTCAGCGTGGTGCCTCTACTGCCTTCTCTGGTGCCACAGCCCCACGCGCTGCCACAGATGCTCCTGCCAGCGCCTCCTGCTCTCCCGGTGCCGCAGTGACGGCAGTGGCTCCTCTCTCCGCTGTACAAGGAGAGGAAAACGAGTGCTGCGGACCAGCCAAGAGACATTACTCTGCCCACTCTGCCAATGCAGTGGGAATTTCCTGCAAAGTTGCTGTCTTCTCTGGTCTGAGGCGTGTCCCGTGTCCTCTCACACCAAGGGCAGCTTCTGAAGTTTGGGTCAGGAGATGGTGCAGTTGCTGTGTGCCTGACCTTGCATGCTGCACCGAGTGACTGCCTTTCCTCCCTCTGGGGATATTCTGAACTGTGTTTTGGCAGCGTGGGATATGCTTCTGTGCAAGTCCCCATTCTTTGCCCATATTTTAATCCTTTAACAGTTCCAAGCAGTTCCAGTAACTTCTGGACTCAACCGTGGCTCTCTCCCAGCCACTGTTCCTGTGATTAAGGAATTATGTGGGCAGAATGAGTGAATATCATTTGGTCAAATTATTTAAATTCACCATCGAGAGAGAGTTGGAAAGTAACTTACAGCTACCATCACAAAGACAGAAAATGACTGCAAGAGTCCACAGGATCTGTGAGGGAGGGATCCATTAGGAAACTCTGGATTTCCAACAGCAAGGAAAAGAGAGTAATGATCTATAGGCGTTAGTCCAGGCAAGCCATGGCATCAACCTAACAGAGCTCAGAGTAACGATGGTCGTGTTTGGAACAGAAATACTGGTATCATTGTGCTGACTCTTGAAACAAGAGCTGGGATATTCAGCTTGACAAAGGCAGCTTCAGGATCATCTTTGCTGGTTTCTCAGAGGTGTAGTGAGTAATTCGTCTCTGGCTGAAGGGTGTGCAAGAAGGGTGCCTTAGGTTGAAGAATCTGGTAAATGCGCAAAGGAGAACTTAGAAATGGCCAAGGCGGCTGTTCTTGGGTGAGTTGGCTAAGAGGTGCCATCAGTTTCCTAAGGGGGGAAAAGCTAATGTAATTCAAGGAGTTAGCTGCAGGCTTCTGATTAATAAAATAATGGAAATGGTAATGAGTTAAGCAAATAAAGAATCTACAAAAGAAGTCCTCCGCATCGGTAGGTTGTAAATCTGTAGATCTCTGCTGGTGTGTACACACACTTATCCTCATGTTCTTGATGCATTGAGATGAGTTTGGAAAAGCTCTCTGTGTGCAGCCTGTTCATTGTGTCCATAATGTATGGCGTGTTGAAAGAGGTAGCAGTACAGAAGTATGTAGGCACTGCAAAAACCAGCACTGTGGTACCAAATTTGAAGTGCATGGCAAAACAAATGGGCTCTAGTTGCCCACTGAAGTGTCCAGGCTCCTGATGCAGGGCATGAGGTGGTTGAGAGTCTATGGAGGTGGGAGCAGAGGTCTGCGCTCTGCCTCTGCAAGAGGGAACACCCTAATTACTTCAGCCTCCCTGCAACTGCCTTGCTGCGAACTGGCTGCTCCTCCCATCACCTGGCAGACTGGGCCCTGGCCCCTTCCTGGGCTGATGTGCTGGTCCTTACTGGTAAGGAGGGTAAGAGTATGGGGGGGCGTGTGTCCCCCTTTTATCCAGTAGCTCAGTGGCTTTGATGGAGAATTTGGATGGTTTAGTAAACTCATGGTAAAAAGCACAGTATCTGTTGTGTTTGGTGGGAGCTGTCAAGGCTCGCTGGGGGTTTGGATGTGCCAGCAAGTCAGGGGAAGGAGCAGCCGCTGATGACACCGGAGCAGCTCAGGTGCTGTGCACACAGTCAAGGCCGAGATATCCTGAGCAGCACTTCGGGAGTCTGGGGACGTTACTGACGACACTGGAGAAACGCTGCAGGTGTCGGTCTCTGAAGATGTGACAATAGCTGAATAAGTTTGAGGACCAATGTTTCGGACTACAGTGTCGAAGTCTCAACTCATTCTCCTTGTGGTTCTTGCTCCAGATGCCTATACCATCTAAGCGGTTTTCCCAAGGTAATTTTAGTGATGGCAGAAGGTGTCAAGCTGTGGGTTGCGGAGTCAGAAGTTGTTTACCAGTTGTGCTGGAGCAACCAAGTCTATCTCAGTCTTTGTCATGGTGCTCTGTGGAGCTGCCTGGGCACCTGGGGAGGACCTTCTAGAAAAGGTCCTTCTAGACCTCTAGGTCTGCTCAGTGTCTGGCCATGTATGGGGATGGTGGCAATATGAACATTTGTTTATGAGGAACGGAATGTGTACCCCAAAATCAGTTGCACACAGCAGATGCTGAATGCCGTGTGTAGGGCACTGGGTTTTGACTGAGACACACATAAGGACTTAGCAACCAAAATGTTAAAGGTTTCATAGTCATAGGCTTTGCAAATGATCTCCTTCTTTACAAAGTAGCTCCAGCCTTCTACATGGCATGGGTTCCTCCACCTCTAGGAGCTGCAAAGCCTCAGACCTTCTGGGATTGGAAGGTTCATGGTGCCTAAAGTAGGGAGGGATTCATTAATTATCTCCTGTCACTCCTGGGTAACACTGACCAGGAGATACTGCTGAAATTATTCTTCTTTTTCTGTTTTTTTCATAGAGCAAAATTTTTGAAATAGCTTGTCTTGATCAGCAGCGGCTTGCAAGGATCCACCTGGACCTTTGCCTCCATCCTCCAGTGAGGTGTGGGGTTTGGTAATCCTCTTGCAGCTCCCTTCAGTTACTATCTACCTTAAACTTGTCATGTGCCTTTAGGCTTTCTCTCACCTTTGTGAAGAGCATCTGCCAGAGAGTGAGGTGCATGTTAATTCATGGTAGTTGCCTGTTCTTGCATTTGCTAGGCTTATCAGACAGGTTGTCCAAATTCCTAAGGACTGTGATCTTGCAGGATAGGCAGGATTAGAGGCATAATTTTCAGGAATCCCGTTATCCTCTTTGTCAACGGATAAAACTATATTTTGTCTTTTCATTAGGACTCTCTAAGATCTGATGGAGCTACCCAGTGATATAAAACACTTTCAGCTGTCAGGATGGAGAGGCACAAATCCAACTACCACTGGGGATGTTTCAATGTCTGGGATGCACGCAGAGTGCTTTAAAGAGTGAATCAATATCTGTGATTATATAAAGGAGGACAAAACCTTTTAATTAATTGTCTCTCTCGGGTTTCCAGTTCCCTCCGTCTTCTCCAGACACGTTTGTAAGGCTGTAGCCACAGCCAGGTGGAGGTATTTGTACTGCGGGGGGGGGTAGTTCAACATCCAGACTAATCATTGCAGTAAAGTGTAGGTCACTGCCCGGAGAGGAGGGTGCCTGCAGGACCTCTCCCGGCTGTCGCTTTGGCCAGCTCTTGCAGCCGTTGTCAGTGTGTCCTTGGTGGCAGGCTCTCACGCCAGGTTTCTGAAGCATCTTGTAGGTCATGATGGCCGGTGCTGCTTGGCTGAACGCTCCGCTGCCGAAGGTGTTCACGTTCGGTTGCTGGCCGCGTGGCTGACATCGTCCTGCGCTGCGTTTCCCTCGCGCGGTGCGCGCCGTGCCCCGTCCGCGCTGCGCTGAGGCGGGAGCAGCAGCCCTGCCCATCTCCCGCTGCTCCTGGCCGGTGCCGCCGCCTGACCGAGGGCTCCGCCGCTCCTGCTTCACATCCTTGCTCAGGCCCCCGGGCTAATTAGCTGGAGCGCTGGTCTGGCGGCTGTCTGAGGAGGAGCAGGGAAGGCGAGAGACTCCCGTTCTCCCGTCATCTCCCTTTTCCCCAAACGGTGTGAATCTGCCACTAATTGGCTCTCATTAGCAGGTGACTGTGCTATTCTCATTTAGTTGTGCAGAGATGATCTGAGACCAGAAGTTTCTCAGCAGACTGAACAGCAAGCTAAATGAGCCGTGCTCTAGAAACAGAAAGGAGTAAAATCGTTTTGTGAACGACCACTAGCAGTCATCCCCAGAATATCAGCCTAAGTCTGCCTTACCCAGCTCGGGGGGCGCACGGGGGGAGAGGGTGGGGGTCCTGCACTGCTTCTGTGGCTGGAGGGAGCCCCAGCAGTGAGGCATAAAGCTCTCAATGTCAGCAACTACCTCCTGAATTTTGGACAGAACCTGTGTCTTTTGGTCATTATATCAGGTCTGACCCAGGTGGTTCCCTAGACAGAGCGTCTCTGAAGATTTCTCCAATTTCTGAATTCAAGATCGCTCCCAAAATAGCTAATTGACAGCCAAGGGAAATTCCCGTCGACCCCAAATATATGCTGGGGGTCACCCAGCTGGAAAACAGCTTTGCAGAGAAGGCCCTGGGGGTCCTGGCTGACGCTAAGTTGAACATGAGCCAGCAACGTGCCCTTGCCGCAAAGGCGGCGAATGGTATCCTGGGCTGCATTAGGCAAAGCATCTCCAGCAGGTTGAAAGGGGTGATCTTTCCCCTCTGCTCAGCACTGGTGAGGCCAAACCTGGGGAGCTGGATTCAGTGATGGGCTCCCCAGGACAAGAGAGAGATGGGCACACTGGAGAGAGTCCAGCAAGGGGCCCCGGCGATGATGAAGGGACTGGAGCATCTCTCCTATGAGGAAAGGCTGAGAGAGCTGGGACCATTCAGCCTAGAGAAGAGAAGACTCAGGGGGATCTCATCAATGTGTATAAATACCTGCAGGGAGGGTGCCAACGAAGGGCAGAGCCAGGCTCTTCTCAGTGGTGCCCAGTGACAGGACCAGAGGCAATGGGCACAAACTGAAACACAGGAAATTCCATCTGACCATCAGGAAACACTTTCTCACTGTGAGATTGACCAAGCACTGGCACAGGTGGCCCAGAGAGGTGGTAGAGTCTCCATCCTTGGAGGTGTTCAAGGGCCACCTGGACGTGGCCCTGGGCAACTGGCTGTAGGTGTCCCTGCTTGAGCAGGGGGTTGGACAGGATGGCCTCTGGAGGTCCCTGCCAGCCTCAACCATTCTGTTTGATTCTGTGAATCTGGGAAAGTTTTAGACGCGACAAAGATGCTATTTTCTTGCTGGAGCTGAAACCGTTTCCATCAAAGCCAGTCTATTTCTGTATCTGTCAGCCACGCTTGTAGTAACAATTTGAAACTCCAGAACAGCAAAAGTGTTTCTTCCAAAGGACACATAGTAAGTGCCATAATCAAGAAGCAGTGTTTGGTTGTCAGTCAAATTCTGTCTAACAGTACCAGGTTATAAGGACCTGGTGGACTTTATAATACTGCTTGTGTGATGGCAAAATCTCTCGTACCTAAACACTGAAGAGTGGAACTCACAAAGGAGATCACTACGGCTCTCACTACTGGACGAAGCTGAAAAACCCGTGGCAGGGCATGCGTTGTGTGCTTTTTCCCACCAAGCTTTGGGTACAGATGTCTCCAGAAAGGTTCCTGCAGAGAAATCGTCTCCAGGTGTGCCCTGGGGGCAGAGCTGTGTGTGTGACAACACGTAAATGTTCTCAGAGCAAGAGGAGTAGTTTACAAATACTTCCTTCCGTGGCTGAAGTGAAAGGCAACTCCAGCACCAGAGACAACTCATTTAAAAAAAAAAAAAAAAACAAAACAAAAACGGAAAAAGCATGCTTTCTGCCCTGGTGCCTTGTGGACAAGAACAATTTAACAGTCATACAGTTACTAGGAAAGGCTAACAGGTTAACTGCAAAGCTGCCAAATACGTTTCATTCCTGAAGGGTTCAGATTATAGCACATTTTGACACAGTAGGAAGTTCCCCCATGCAAAAACCTTTCTGTATCCTAAAGCAACAAAAGAGCTGATATTTGGCTCTCAAGGGGGAACAAAAACAGTATCTGTAACAGATACTTTCATGGTAACGTGCAAGACACTTCAGTATGTTCACTGCCTCCCAGAGATATGCAGAAATGTGGCAAGACAAAGCTCGGCACGGCTCCGGCACAGCCTCGTTGGCTTGGACCTGCCACATCCCCTGGCACCTTCACGGCCCGCGCTGTGGCAGCAAACGCTGCAGTGCCCACAGATTTTCGGCTGTGCTCTCCAAAAACCGGTGTGCCTTCACCTCGCACTGCAGGTGCTCCGCCGCGACGGCGGTGGGCAGGAACTCCCCAAAGAAGGGAGGAGGAGGAGGCTTGTTTAAACCTAAAACGAGAATCCTTCAGCCAGAACTCATCTGACAAAAAGTGATTCTTTTCTGATCAGCCACTTGAGAGCACATAAAAATTAAAGCAACTGCCCTGGGTATTTGGGACTGCTTGATGTGTTTGAAGTAATTGTAGGAACTATTATGGTCTGTTAATTCACTTGCGGTAATTTGAACCTACCACCAGCCTGTGGAAGGGAAGTCTGTCTTCCCTCAGAAATGACTTGTTGAGGGGATTATTGTAAGTGTCCGCTCTCGTGAGGAAGCTCTTCTGTATTGGGACCCAACACCGTTTCTGGTGGAGGCAGCCTGTCAGATGGTCAGGTCTCCATCACCATCTCCAGGCGTTATCGAGTCTGGATGCTTCCGGAGGCTGAAATATCTGTAAGAAGTGTGAGATATGGAGTCACACATCAAATCCATCTCAAATAGTTATTTTCAAAAGGCAGAGCAAGTGTCAGACCTCAGAAATTTTATGCAAAGGCGTACCACCAGGTTTGCATACTGATGCATAGGCTTACAACAGTGTTTCTGGAGCGCTCATTTATCTGCAGGAGAACCAAACCCGAGCACCTGGACGGCGCGCAGCCCCGCTGCAGGCCCTGGCCGGGAGGAACGCCGCAGGCAGGCTGCGCACGTGCCTCCTGGCTCCAGGCGAGGCATCCAAAGAAATCCATTTCAGCTCGCCGGCTTCCAGAGCAGGTTGCTGGTTGCAGCAGCAGCAGGTGACATTAGGAGGACGAGTCCTCCATCTGCTCTTGAGGCTCATTCAGACCAGACATGTCCTTCTTTCAGGCCTTGGAACAGGCTGCCCTGGGCAGTGGTGGAGTCCCCATCCCTGGAGGGATTTAAAAGACGTGTAGATGAGGCGCTTGGGGACATGGGTTAGTGGGCATGGGGGAGTTGGGTTGACAGTTGGACTCGATGATCTTAGAGGTCTTTTCCAACCTTAGTGATTCCATGATTCTATTCTATGATTCTTGCCGGCATGCTTTAGTTGAACGATACCTGCTGCTGGGCTGATTTGCCCAACATCATCCTCCGGTCGCTGTGGTGAAATCTGATGTGCAGTTTGGACGGACTAGTTTCAGGTAAATGGCCGCCATAAAGAGAAAAGCCCTGTGATCACCAAGGGCAGGATCTCTGTGCAGAAAAAGAAAGGGCTGCTGCTCTTCCGCAGTCGCTACGTTTTATGTGAGCTGCCCCCACGTTGCACCCCCGTGGGGAGCGGTCTCCTCTGGCACCCACGTCTTGGCCACAGCGTCCTCGGTGTCTCGGAGCGGAGGAGGATGTGGGCATCGCGTGCGGCGACATAAGATTATACGCTGGGGACATTAAGAAACTCCTTAGCCGCTTAATAAACACTGCCGCGGTAGCGTTTGTTTTATTCATAATATACAAGGTGTCCTGGCTGCTGTTCAGAAATAAGTTATGGATCCAGCAGTGATTAGCTACAACTTAACTAGGCAATACAAAGGATGAAACCCACTCCTTCAGGCCTCAAGGTGCCTTATGGCACAGGTCATAAAATAGGTGAAGAAACACATTGTCAGTTTACCTGGAAATATGCCAAGAGATACCCCGCTCTTGACTGATAGAAAATGTAAAACCCATTCCAGGCATTTTTTCTCACATTTTCCTGTTGGGAATATAGGTAGAAATGTTCCCAGAGTAGAGCCTGAACCTGGAGCAGCTGCACGACTGATAGAGGTCTCTATCAGGCAGGCATTAACATGAAATATGATTAAACTAATTAACATCCTTTAATTGAAATTGAGCCTACCAAAAGAGCCCAAACAGAAATGGTGGTATTCTTTGAAATTATTACAAAACTTGTTATAAATGTACCTCTGATATAATAGATGTAGGCTTCTGAGACTTTTTGACTTAATAACTCCTTAACGATTAAAAAACGAGTGTGCTGCAGAATCAATATGGCAGATACGGACTGGATTGCAAGGCATATAATTAATGCTTCCCCAGTGCAACTGCTAAAGAGGAGCCGTGGAGACTTTGGGCTGTTGTTTTGATCTTCATGTCCTTTGTGCAAGGACTGGGTCTTGGTCCAGCAGGAGTATTTTCAAAATCACTTGAAAGACGATGCAAGGTTGCTGCTGAGAAAATGCATGGCCGATGGTGCATAAAACTGCTGCAATCCTGCTGGAGGGTGCCAAGGTGCCGGATCAGCGGTGGAGCTGTGGGTTCCTCGGTGGCTGAGGCAGCTGCACATCGGCAGCACGGTTGTTGGAGGACAGCACTGGTGCCACAGCAAGGGGAGGGTAGACCTGTAGTCAGGAGCATGGAGAAGGAAATGGCTGGAGCGGGATCCTGCTTGCTGACATGGAGGTCTGTGTGGGCACCCAGTGCAGACAGCAGAGCTGGAGGGGGCTCACGGCCCCAGCGTTGCAGGGATCCCACCGTGCACGGGCAGCCTGGTCGCCCCCCTTGCGTACGCACACCCACGTGCACAGCCCGAAGCGCGAGTGCCCGGCCCCGTGGGCTGAGCGTCCCCAGGCCAGCGTGAGCACGCAGCAGGGCGCAGAGCTGCAGTGTCGGCGAGGCACGCTGCACTGAGCAGGTATTTCTGTGGGCTGTCTGCAATACCTACATTTTCTGCATGCTTCTCATGACTGTTTCTGAAAACATAAAAGGGCCTTTTAGAGATTTGAGCTGGTCTTTAATATCTCTGCATTGAGTAAAAATGATACTGGAGTGACATTTAGAAGTATTGTAAGGAAAGGGTAGCTATTTATTTCTTATTAAGTGTTTTTTCCCTTGAGGGACTATAACCTAGCACAGCACTGAAGCAGCAGGCTTCTGGGCTGAGGCTGGCAGGTAACGCGGCACAGATCCCCGGTGTGACAGTGCCTTCTACTGAAGCTTTGTGCCTGCGGATGGGAAGTTGGCCGAGATGGTTTGGGCAGCCTGCTGATGCCAAGACAGGAGGTTGTGCCTCTTGTGCTGGCCTGTTTGTTTCAGCGTCGGGTCGTCGTTCCCAGCTCTCTGCTGGTCTCCGTGCGGCAGGCGTCCGCCGGCAGAACTGCTCCGTGACAGCAGCGGTGCTCCTGGGGGAAGCTCGGACTGTCCCAGCCTGAGGGACGCCGACCTCTCTCCTGGCTGCACCCTGCTCTCCGCGGAGCGGAGTACCTGTTTGGGTTACAGCTGTTTCTGGGGGTGCACGTACGGGACGGCTTTTCCTGCCGCAGCAGCCGATCCCCTCTACCTGCACTGTCACCAGGCAGCGCCTCCGGCAGCAGGAGGGTCTGTGGGAGGTGACCCCGCTATATGGCCATGCCCCTGCCCCTCCCGGGAGGCAGCAGGAGGGTGGTTGGGGGCAGCCCCATAGGGGCTGTCGGTGCATGGCCCCACGGACCCGGGGGTCGTGGGGGCTGCGGAGTGAGGATGTCTGTGCCCAACAGGGGCTGCAGGTGCAGATCGGGGCGGCTGCGACTGCAGGGCCAGGGGGCTGCAAGCAAGGAGCTGGGGGACTGCAAACGGGGCGCTGCAGGGGCAGCCGGAGGGAGCAGCCCGGAGCGGCGGCGGGAGCTGGGGCGCTGCCAGCGAGCCTGCGGGCAGCTCCGAGCGCCTCCCGTGTGCGGGGCGCTGCGAGCGGGGGGCTGCGGTGCGCGGCGGTGGTCGGAGGGCAGAGGGGACCCCCCGCCCCCGGCAGCGCCCCCGCGCAGACGGCACTGCCGTCACCTCCCCGCCCCCCGGGGCACCCCGCCCCCG
>VZTQ01005668.1:0-11991 GCA_013400755.1 Pelecanoides urinatrix
CCCACCCCCAGCCCCGGGCACAGCCGCGCCCCTGCGGCAGCCGGCGCTACGGCGCCACCTGCCGGAGCGCGGGGGGAGCGCGCCCCCCGGGGGCCGCATAGACCAGCGTTATAATGACCTTTTTTAATTCTTTTGTTTTTTAAACCATGATCGGGGGGTAGAAATATGGCCTGACTGGGCCAGCATAATTCAGTGGCACTTCTGCATGAAACGCAGCCCTGGAATCAGACATTGCCAGGATGGAAGGAAAAGTAACAGAAATTTTGAGAAAATTAACAGTCCCTATCAGGCAGGAATCTAATTTACAACTTACATCTTTCCCTTTCTATGTGAGTTGCAGCTGAACCTCTTCTGAGCTCATTCTCCATTAGCAAAATAAGAAATGAGGAGAAAAATTAAGTCTGTAGAGTCTCAGAAATGGTTCACTTAAAGTCTTTGCTGAAGTTTTCTTCTGGTTAGTCTTTTGATTTGACTTCACAAACCTTTTTTGCAGCTGTGTTTTGACTTTTGGTAAAGGGCAAATTTTCCATAGCCACAAACAGCTTCAAAATACCGTAACTCCCATTACCTCTCCTTCACTGGCCAAACCAAGATAATCCCTGGAGAATATGATGACTGGGACTTGGCTTCCCGTCGGCAAATCTCTTCTCTTGGAATTTGTGCTGAAGTTCAGTGCATGCTTACCGGTCTGTTTTCCCTCAGAAGTGCCATCAAGTGAATAGGTAGTGGAGAACCATTTAAATCCAATTAAGTAACTCCTTACCTATTCCAGACTATCAAAAAGAAAGCAAACAACTATTGAGGGGTCATCCAGAGAGAAGGCCTTTAGCAGAGATAATCATGGACATCAGGACATAAGAACATCCAAAATGGTGTTCACAATTTAACAAGCTTTGGTTTAAGTTTGATCCACTCTGCAGCGCTGAGCTTTGCACAAAACAAGCAATCCTTGGGGACCGTGTGGGAACAGCTACTTAAAACAATCTTTCCCCATAGCAATTCTACTCCCTTTTTTCCATCCCCTTCCCTCCCTCGATCATACTGTGCAGTTGAAAGGCGAAAAAGGCAGTTACCTAGGATGTCAGAAAGGTTGTGCTGTTCTACTGCGTGTCAGGTTGCATGCTTGAGCTTATCTTAAATTTCCCAGATTGGACTGGTCATTGCTGCTGCTTGGCCGAAAGGTTACAAACGGTTCCCAGCGTGACTGTGTCCCAGCAAATACTTACCGACTGTTCAGGACTTGCTTTCCCCTCGCTCGGCAGAAGAGCTCATTAGTGCCTCAGCCCTTCACCAGCAACACGGAGTCTCCAGAGTCCCCAGCCGTTCAGACTGGGAAGAACCTCGAGGGATGGAATCAGGAGCCACCCAGGCCTCTGCCCCTGGAAGTGCCGGTGCTGGACCAGCCCAGACCTCTTCACCCCAGGGCTGCCCAGCACCCTCGGCTGACCAGCTCGGGTCTAAGCCAGCTCACGCTTTACTCCAGTCAGCCCCACAAAAGCAGAATTGTTGAGCTGATTCACTTAGATTTCCTCCATTAACAACCAGCCTGCCTGAAGTGAAGCAAAACCGAGTAAATGAGGTGAAGAATGAAGTTTTCAGAGGAGGCAGAGTCAGGTCCCGATCATTAACACTTACATAGTTTTTAAACATTTCCCAACGCTGTCATTGTGTTTCTCTCTCTCTGTCTCTGGTGACAGACTCTGCTGCTGCTTCACTTGGCTCCAAGCTGAGGTCCAAGACAAAACAACAATAAAATTCTACGTTTAATCTAACATGGCCTCCCAGCAGTACACACTTTGTTGGAACTTATTAACCAGCTCCCAGCTTGTTCCCTGCATAATCAGTTTGTACTTCAAAGTCCCCACCAGCAGACAGAGCTAAATGGTGGTGTTAAATTCACTCATGTATAAAATTAATTGGTTTTGGGGCAGGACAGTGGATATTGGTTGTCAGAAGTTGGGATATTAGTCGAATGGGGTTGCCCAGGGCTCTGGGGGCCTTTGTAACTTCCCAAGCAATACCTCGTGCTCTTCTATCCTCAGTGTGGTCTTTCAAGTGAGGCGGATGGGAAGAGCACTGGTGGCTCCCTGCAGCGAATTGTTCAGCAGTACGAGAATTATCCTCGAGTGGAGCAAAAAACTGTGTTAAAGGCAGAGGGACGGCTCCCGCACTTAACATAAATGCACGCTTGCAAGATCAAGACATATTAAGCCAGATACCAATTGCTGCTGCAAAAATCACCCAGCGTTATAATTCCCCTCAAAACCTCTGCACTGTCAGAGCTGCTCTGCTCTCCATCCCGGGGTGGCTGAGGTGTCCAGTGAGGTCTCTCAAGGCCAGGTTTCCCAAGAGTTTGTTAGTCAAGTCTAGGGTTCATTGAGACCCCAGCCTGGCTGCTGGGACTAGCAGGGGATTCTGTTACGCACAAATCGCCAGGAGGGAAAACAGCATCTGGCTCATCACCCGCTGAAGCAGCAAGCACAGGTCACATCAGGAGCTGTCCCTTTTCTCTGCATCTCTGGTTACCTTCTAGGATAATCCTTTCCCAATTAGCTTTTGAGGACTTAGACATTAAATTTAATTATTTTTAAGTCTCGTCATTGAAGCTAACAGCCCAAGAGCCTCTGGACCCGTGAGGCATCAGGGGCAGGTTCAAGTCCCCTTGCCTCGCTTGGCTAAACACAAGGGGGTTAGCAGTGATTTTCACATTTCATTTTAATCCAACAGTTAGCTGTAAATCCACCCCCCTCATTGAGGCTGTGCTTGCTCTCACCTTGGTGTGACAGGCACGATGCTTTGTTAAGCCTTGGGGTGGGATTTGACGCCCTGAATTGATACGAATGATCTGCAAGGGGAGCTAACAGCTCTCTGGGTTACGGTCCCAGAACGTGCCAGCCCCAGACTCCTGCCAGACTCGATGGGGATCTCTCTTTGGTGCTCGATAGTAAGGCAAAAGCTCCTTAGATATAACCAGGCACAGACTATCTACTAAACACAAGCAAATACAGGGCTTTGAAAGGCCCATGGCAGAACCAGGTACACAAATCCCCATCTAATTTGGAAACGACAGGACTATGATCAGAGCACGCCCTTTTTCACATTTCTGTTTTGCCAGACAAAACCCTGTAAAACCTCAAACAACCAACTCACAAAACCCCAAGCATCTGTCCCTCCCGCTCCCCACCTTAAACACGCTCTGTGATTCCCCGTGCTCACCCACTTCTGCACCGCAGCGTGCGAGTTCCCCTGAAGACGGGATGCAGAATAGATGTAATTATTTTGTTGCTGCTACAGCAACATCCATATTCTCATGTCCATACAGAAACCCTAAAGAAAAATCACCCGTTGATGCTTGACCTGCATGTTAATTTGGTTCATTTCCTAGACGACAGCAGCTCGGTGAGACAGGGAGATAATGTAAAGGCCAATGAAGAAATCCATTGATTTCAGTCTGTGGTTTCCCTACCAGCAGGCTCTCACTACAGACTGTGATTTGCTTGCGTGATGAAGTGATAATCCATTACAGCCAAAAATGCTGGTCCACAGATCATCTGAATTGTAAGTGATAAAACTATAAATTTGGCAGGTTCCAAAATGTCATTATTCTGAAACACGGGGCAACATTTCCCATTTGCAGCAGTGCTAAGTACATCCTCATGGCCTTTCAAATCTGTTGTGCAAGTGCATGTGAAAATAGCTTTTAAGAGATGCCTTGGCAATTAGCACTGCACATTCAGGGAAGAGTCAGAGACAAAGCAGTTGTCTGGTAATGTTAAAAGGTGGTTTTAGAGGCACACAAACCAGACTGCCACAGACTAAGCCAACCTTCGACTAAAATAATCCCTTCAATCCACGATCTGCCTAAAAAATAAGAGTTATGCTCCTGCCACAGCTTTTACCTTCATTCACCATTATCAGGCACTTAGAGGCACCAAGTCAGATACTTCTTAATATCAATTTCTGAGGAGGGGGCAGAGTCATTTCTATTCTGCGCTGCTGGAACACCTTATTGGACAATCGGTATGGACTGAAACAAGTTGCTTTTATAAGAGCCGGATTGTTGGCTTTACCATCAAAGCAACCAACCGTTTTTAATCACAACTGCTGTCTCCCCAGAGAAGTCCTGGTCTACAAGGAGCTCTTCAAAACTAGATGGACAATTTTCCTACTTCGTAGACCAAAAATACCAGTTTCTGCCAGTTCTTCACAAGGGCCCAAAGGGAATTAGAAGTTGAACTTCAGGTTAAAAAAAATAATTAAAATTGAGATGCAGAGGAATATTCAGATGTTAACCTGTGGATCCCTGGGAGGTTTAAACCTGATCTCCCATTGAGTTGAATAACGCCCTGAACACCGGAGCACACACCTGAGTTAGATGACAAACACTCCCACCTCTAACACTAACATCAGTGGGCATAATCCTAAATTCTCACCGCAACAAGCATCCATCCAGCATCCCAGATGCTGGGGAATGGTGCCCGTGGGGTCTTCAAACCCACGCAGGGCAGAACCACAGGGAGAACACGGCTCTGCCCTGTGCCGCAGCTGCAGAATACGTCCCGCAGAGCCTGCCCTGGCCGGCAGCAGACCCTCCTGCACCGGCCCTTTCGCTGGGCTCCGGATCTGACCCCAGCCAGCCGTCTCCTGGGCAGGCAGTACGTTAAGTGCAGCCGCTGCGCTTCATCACCTTCTCCTCAGACACCCCACATCAGGAGAAGATTAAACAGCATTAACCGCCTTCCCGAAGGCTCCCGTCCTGCTGCTCTGCCCGCCAGAGAAGCGAGACGAGAGCAGGTTGAGGATTAACTACCCTTGTCCTACCCAAAGAGGTGGTGGGTGGCTGTTAATGAAGCTGCAGGGCTCACCACGCTTGGGCAAGCCCTCCGGTGCCCGTTTCCAAAGAAGACCTGGCCGTGGTGCCGGCAGCGCCGCAGCCTTGGGCAGAGCGGGGTGGTGGGTGGGGGAAGGACTCCCCGGCGGGGTGTCACCTCCCACCAAACCCACTGCTGATATCCGAAGGGCTGAAGCTGCATCTCCCAGTTCACACCAGGCAAGTCTGCTCCCCTGGGTCACAGCCAGAACAGACCTCGGGCAGCATCTCCTTCGGCGTGCAGAGCTGGGTGCTCTCCAGCCCCCAGGTCTGGGACCCCCACCCCAGCAATTCCTGCGACAGCGGGGATCGTCAGAGCACAGTGACAAACCATGGACGCCTGAGAATCAAGAGCTACAGCAAGAAACTGCCAAACAAAGCCATCATCCCAGCATCACAGCTCCATCAACACTACAAGGATCTGCTGCCCACAGCCATTTAATTAGGAGAAGCAGACAGCATATTTGGAGCACAGCTTTCTGCTTCGTTTGCAAGAACCGCAGCACAGGGAGGAGGCAGACCATTAGGGCTACGTTTCCTAGGAGATTTTCACACACTAAGATGGGAAAAAAAAAAAAAACCCACCACGTTTCATGCAAGCTGAAGGTAGTAATTCCACTGGCACTTCTGATCTGTTAAGCATGTCGAGCTAAACTACTAGTGAAACCACAATAATGTGCTTTAATTGGGCTTATTTTGTCCTATTCTCCACATACACAAAAAGGCAGCAAGGAAAGGAAAGAAGTTGCTCAAACAGCTTAAGAGCAGCAGCAGGTCTCATAGCAGCACTTCTAGTGGCCAAGAACTTGTCTCTTAGCATTTTAAAGTCCCTTAGATGGACAGTTCAAGAGCTTTCAGGGTAATAACCTCAGGGCAGGTAAGAAATACCCAGTGTTTTAACTGAACTGACCTCAGTGCTGGTCCCACCACAGCAGCTGCACCATCCCAGAGAAGTTTCCCCGTATTGGGCATAACCTGGGCCTGACTATCAAACAGGCAAGAACAACCTTTAATCATGAAGCCTTGAACTTTGCTTCAGCATTGAGAGTACAGATCACTGCAGACATTTTCCCTATGATTCATCATCTTCTAATATATTAGAAGCAGCTGCTCCTCTCCTTTCATAACCCTGATTGACGCCTCCCTGACCTGGGAGGCAATGGGTTCCCAATAACTGCATCATTTCCATCAGGTAAGAAGAGGAACAGGAGACGAAGCAAACCTGAGGTCATGGAGAGGTTCTTGTTCACTTCCCCCCCGTATTGGGATTTTTCAATTAAACGTATCTTAATCCTCTGCTCTTTGCCTGCACCAGGGGGGAGGGAGGAGGGTAAGAGAAGCCGTTCCCCTCGAGCCCGGAGCAGACGGCCTCCAGCATCCCTGCGCCAGGGACACGAGTGCAACCCCGATTGCAGCTGCAGATGCTGGAAGGTGACGTGGGCTGGAGCGGCTGTGGGTGCTGATGCACCCGCCCTGCCGTGAGCCGCCGGCGGGGCCCCACGCAGATCTGTCCCCGTGCAGCTGCGCTTGGGACTGGAGCCTGGCACTTATCCCTGCGACCAGTGCAAAATTTCCTAGCAAGGCGTTTATTAAAAATAACACAAAACATCTCATCTCTATAGGCTGTAGGGCCTGAAAATCCCACGCACAGATCAGACCTCCATAAAGCAAAATACAGGACTTAAAGAAGGTCCCTTTCCCAGCCCGGCCGCGGTGTGACCGCTGCCTCGGTGGGACTTCTGACCCAGGCGAATTCTGCTGTCCCCGCTGCCTGCCAGGCAGCTCTTAACCGGCTTGTCTGTCTGTCCACACCAGAGCTAACAGACATATATTTTCCCCACAGCAGCCTGTCACGAGAGGACAAGAAAAAGCCATTTGTCTCCAGCCTTGAGATGTAATTTTGGTTTTTTTATTGATTTTAAGGTTGTAAATGCTCTGGCTGTGTCTGGTTTTTGAATGCTAATGATAACAGCAAAAGGAGATGAGGGAGTGGGG
Source organism: Pelecanoides urinatrix (assembly GCA_013400755.1). NCBI lineage: Eukaryota > Metazoa > Chordata > Aves > Procellariiformes > Procellariidae > Pelecanoides > Pelecanoides urinatrix. The sequence goes on from VZTQ01005668.1 coordinate 6,866, forward strand.
AAGGAAATTGAAGCATTTCACAGCTACCAAAGTCTTTAAACATCCCTGGCTATACAAGGAAGCCAACAGGGAGAACGTAAGGATGATAAACAAGTAATTTGCTATCTCGAAGATGCCTGTAGCTTCAATTTTTCCTCTGGCAGTTGCCTCTACTTAAAGCAGACTGTTTCCACACATATGGATCAAATGAAAAGACACAGCAAAACAACATGGAAAAAGTAAACTGTAATAGAGTTATCCGCTGCAATAACACCCCAGGATTGAATTTATTTTATGCAGCACAAATCCCCTGGTGCTGTTCACCAGCCTGAAAGGCACTTCGGGATCACCTTGCAGCCCGTGCCAGGGAGAGGAGGCTGGTCCAAACCCCACCGGTGCAGCCTGGCTTGACTCCGCGGGGTTTTGGGGGGCACATGCGCTTCTGGGCATGGTTTTGGGAGACTCGGGGTGCTTGGGTGGGCAGGGCTGTCCCCAACAGCAGAGACAGCGGGCACAGCATGAAGGACGAAGGGAGCGATGCTCTGGGGCTGGGCTGGGTCAGAGTCACAGCTTGGACACAGCACCTCCAGGGACGGCAGCTCAGCCCCCCCAGGTTTACATTCAAGGCAATGTTTTTAAGCACTGATACTTCAAAGTTTAGTTCTTTAATGCGACGTGGTCAGCTTTTGTTACTCTGCTTGCCAATTTTTACAGCTTCACATGGATTTTCCTTTAAAATCAAAACTGCTTGTTCTGCCTAGCAGTGTCCCTAACGGGCACCGCTTTGGTGCATTTGCCATGTGTTTAGCATATTTATTTATGCACCCAGACGTGCTCTCTAATATTAAGCAGCATCAGAGATTTTAATTAAATGGAAAAAAAACCAAATCCGAATGAGGGAAAGGGGGAGGAAAAGGGGAGGCTGACTGACACATCTGGCTTATAATTACCTTTAAATTATAGAAGCTCCTGTCTTAGTTCCCAGAGCTGTATGACAGATATTGCTGCCCAATTATACAGCAGTTTTCTCTCTCTGGAGGGTAGTGGGAGTCACAGCACGAGTGTTGAACCAGGTGTCCTTTTAGAGACCGTTCAACATTTTGAGGCATTTCACATGGTATCAGGGTGGACCAGGGCTGTGCTAAATCCTTCAGCACTCCCAGTAACGGGTGCAATCACATGTTCTGTTTGATAACCACACTGCAGAGAAATTTGTTTCCCTAGTAAGACAGACAGTTTCCCTAGTAAGTCACTTGTCTGAGACCTCTTCCCAAACATTGCAAGCAGCAAAAATCAAATTATATCAAGTTTTCAGCTTCCAAACTCCCCAAGTCTGAGAAAAACAAAGGACAATCCTACATGGAGTTAAGTCAGTGGCAAGAGCGAGCTAGGCTTTTAAAGGTCCTGAAGTCTTTAAGAACTGGAAAGTCTCAGCAGTTTATATTTTCAGGGGGTGGAAGTCATTCATGGCTTAATTTTGACAGAGTTGGCATTAAAAGTAGCTTTAGATACCAGGAACTCCCAGCCCCCATTCCCCAGTCTTTCCAAGGAGATGATCCCAAGCTGCTATAAAGCAGTTGCCACACCATTAATTTTATAGCATCTGAACCAGTGCAAAATGACCAAATCTTGCTTTTTCCTGACCTGAACCACAAGAGGCATTTCAGTGATTAAATGCTAAAGACAGAAGACAGACCAAGTATGCTTTGTGCTGTCAGCAATATAAGTTTAACACCATCGCATACCACAAATAAAACATTTATGTTGAAAAGTGAGCCAAAGCAGCATTTAAACCCGAGCCAACAACTTTTATTTATTTATTTAACCAACGAGCTACCCACAAAGCAAAGTAACCAGCTACTGTGCCAAATGATTTAGCAATCACAGAACCTCTGAGCTCTACAGTGAAAGAACACAGGACACCAGCTGGTAATAGAAACAGCATTTTATGTGCTATGCTTCACAGTGTATTGATGCTACCTACCAGCTGCCAAAAATTAGCTACGTAATACTGTGTTACCTTGACAAACAAAACGTTAAGAGCTTAGAAATCTGGTCCCATACCTCAACATCACACCCAGAGGGAAGGGCAGAAAGACAGACCTTCTGACAGCAGCGTTCACAGTGTTTCAGGGCTCGGGTCACCCTGTGGCACCAATAACCAGCAGCGCAGAGCCCTGAAGGTCACCTCCGATACTGCACAGCCTCCCCCGCCGGGCACGCAAACCACCGCGGCACAAAGAGATGCACAACCAGAAAACAGCAGCCCCAGCCCCAGCCCCAGCCCCAGCCCCAGCCCCAGCCCCAGCCCCAGCAGCCCCCCCAGGGCCTGGCTTATGGGGAAATGGCCTAAATAGCTGCAACTGGGGCGGGGCTGGGCGGGGCAGGGCGGGGCAGGGCGGGGCNAGGGCGGGGCAGGGCGGGGCGGGGCTGCCCGGGCACAGCTGGGCACAGCTGGGCCATCCCCTCCCAGGGGTCCCAGAGCACTGAACAAACCAGCACCGTGCTCGGCGAGTAAGAGAACCCAGCTATGGTTTTGTGAAACGCGGAAGCCTGGCAAATACCAGTGATGTGTCAAATTGTGCAGGAAACCCATGAAAGTGAATGAGTTTATTTTTTAATCCATCTGCTTGAAAAACTTCCTTGCTGTGATAATCTCTCTCTGTAAAGAAAATTCATTTCTATTTTCTAAGGATGATTTTTCTTTTGAGAATTAGCTTCACTTTCCTCTAAGTGCCTTTGCAGAAGTATTCTCCCTGCAACTAAACTTAGGTAAATCTGGAGTAAAAGCTCCAACTCTAAAGGAATTGATCCCAAATCAAACTGGTGCCAGCGAAAGCCTCAAAAATGCTTTAAATGTTTCTTTCTCTCTGCAGAATCTGCCCCTCCATCTCTGTCTTCATCTTAGCTTTCCATTGCTGTGTAGGTTTTTGCACTACCCTCTATTAATCTTCCAGAAAATCAGCTGTCTGATCACAAATATAGAAAATTACATTATTCCCTGAAATACCTTCCTATCTCTAATTCCAGCACCTCAGCCAGGCATTTTCCTGTGATGGGTACTTTATATCCGCAGGGTCTCTTATAAGGATGAATGTCTTTTAATTAGATACAAACTGCACTCATTTATGGTTATTAGAGGTGATCTGCAAATCTTTATTCAGCAAATAACGGCCTTCTTACAGGCAACTTAATTGTAGTATCACAGCCAGTGAGCCAGAGCAGGCTCTGCAAGCAGCAAAGCCCGTGTCGGGCAGACAAGTGCTGGGAAGAAGCCCGTGTCGGTGCGTTTCTTTTGTTTGCTGCTGTCAGCCTTCCCCAGTAGAGAAAGGAAAAAACGTTGGCAATAGATGGGTGGTTTTATTTCTTATTGACATAATTCAATCGCCAGTAGGGGAAATACAAAGCCTTAATGTTGCAAAACAAAAGTGAAATTGTGTACGTGTACGCGTGTATTTGTATCCATGTGCAATGAAAATATTTTGCAATCACACACTATGTGGGAAGACACATGGAAGGCTCAAAGAAGAGTGGGAAGATCAGGAGAAGAAGCGGGCAAGCAGGTGCCGGCCCCGGGCTCGGCCGCAGCTCGAGGCGGGCGCGTTCCAGCTGTTGTCACATCTGCATTTTCAGCCAAGCAATTTATAGTGTATTTGTCCTTTGAGTGAGGGTGTTTCTGTTGCCCATCGCCTTTCCTCTGGCTCACACCACACCGTCGTGTAAAGTCTGCAACTGCTGGGGCCTCTTCAGCCCACTTCTCCCCACCAGCTTTTCCTTTCCCATTAATTTTTTCCAGGCTCTGTGCAGATAAGAGATGGGGCAAATACCGATGACCTGAGGCAGAGGCTGCTCTGCAGATGAGCAGGATCCTGCTCCCCACCTTCGGGGTGGTTTTCTGTCAGACGGAGTAAAACGACAGCGTTTAGCTGAGGACTAAGCAGGCAGACTCGGGCTTTTGCCATGTCTCAGGGATAATCTCCATCCCCTTCCCGCACAGAAGGAAAGACACAGCAGATCAGAACACGCAGCCTCAGGACGTGCTGCCAGTAAAGGATGTTTCCACCGACCTTGCTGCGGGGCTGAGACCAGCTGCACAAAGCCAATGGACGTCTGACTCCTGCTGCTCCGGTGGACCCGCACCCCCTTGTCCCCCCGTGCCCAGGCTCTCGGGACAGAGGCTTCTTCTGCTGGGCCAGGAGAAGCCAAGGGCGAAGATTCGGGGGGGTCTGGCTAGCAGGGACAGTGCAACTCGGGGGCAGAGCATCCCCTGACGCGCTGCAGAAGAGGGGATGCAGGGGAGGAGGACAGGAGGATTCCCAGCCTTCGGCTCTTGCCCAGAAATTGCGGTTGGTAAAAGCCACTGGCCAAGCCCAGGGATTGCAGCTCCCGAGAGGAGGAACCGGCTCCCACCCGCCCGCGGCACAGCGCGGCGGCAGAGCCGGTGCGGGGAGCCCGGGGCCAGCCGGGAGGGGAGCTGCCAGGCTATAAAACCCAGACCCGGGCAGCAGCGTTCACACTCACACGGCGACCGAGAGCCACCGCCGGCAGACGGCCGCCCCGCTTCCCGCAGACACACGGACGCTCGGACACCGCTCACCTGACTTTTACTGTTCTTGGAATGAAAAGGCCAAAGAGATGCAGCCTCTGCAGTGTTTTCTGTTACTTTTGCTGCACTAGAAAGAAGCAACAAAGAGGACTCCCCTTCCGCCTTCAATTTACCTGCGCAGGGCGGGGAGAGGACGCACAAGACGAGCAGCCCAGGGAGAAACAGGGATTTGAGAATGTTTAGTGCAGACGAGAGAAGGATCAAGGACTGAACCAGGGGCTCTTGCACCTCTTTGCTTATTGGGAATATTTGTAGAGAGCAGCTCAGCCAGAAAGGGGAACTGCAGCCGCACAGCACAGGATTAGCGTGATGTTGAGCTGCACAAGGGAGAGGAGGTGACAACCTGCACCGGTGGTTGAGAGGCATGAGCTGGTGCAGCGGTGCTCAGGGGCAGCACTGACCCCGCGAGCTCAGCCCCGGGGGGCAAGGAAGGTTTAACAGGCCGTCAGAGACGAGCATTATAGCTGCCTGGGCTCCTGCCGCGCTTCCCAAAGGGATGGAGCCAGGCTGGGGCTGGAATGGCACTCATCGCAGCCAGCCC
>VZTQ01005670.1:5253-48585 GCA_013400755.1 Pelecanoides urinatrix
CAAAGCCAGCACTAAGGACAGCAGCATGAAATCCATGAGGCATTAAGAGCCACGATTTCTGCTGAAGGACATGTGAACAGCTTGCTGATGGCACAAAATATCACATTGAAGATATTAACTTTCAGACTACAATTCAAAAGACTGTTTATATCATCCTCCCTTCACCCTCTTAAGTCATCTGGTCCTGCCATATCTACCAAAGCCTTTTTTTTTTTTTAAACCCGAAACCATTTTAATAGAGCAAGGTTAGAGAGTTACTATATATGCTATTGACGTACTACCACTCCTTGTCAAGCTTGTCCCTAGCTTTCTTTTCCATGAACTTGTCCTTTTCTCTTCTCCTCTTCGTTGTGATCTCATACAGGCACCCCTCTTGCCAACCCTCCCTTCCCACTAATAACATTCCAACATCGATTTGTNCAAGGTTAGAGAGTTACTATATATGCTATTGACGTACTACCACTCCTTGTCAAGCTTGTCCCTAGCTTTCTTTTCCATGAACTTGTCCTTTTCTCTTCTCCTCTTCGTTGTGATCTCATACAGGCACCCCTCTTGCCAACCCTCCCTTCCCACTAATAACATTCCAACATCGATTTGTTGTAATGGTTTTCAGCTTTTTTCCATATATAGAAACGTTTCACAATGGAGGTGTAGACTCCAACAGAATGAGTTTCAGCATAACCACAACAGGTTGTTTTTGTCGATTCTTAGAATAGTCCACAGAAAACTAAGAGTCCACACACTACCAAGTGAAACTACTGAGCTACAATACTGACACAGAGATACAAAACCATAAAAAGTATTTATCACACAATTTCATTTTTTCACCAAGAACCAATTGCCTTCTCTTGGCTCTTTTCCTGACAATGGAAATGGCTGAGTCTGCAAACACATAGAGTGTGATTTTTTATCTTCTTTAAGAATCTCCTGGAATCAGTTAACTGGAAAACAATTAACAAAGCTTTCTGTAAGTCATTAACGGTTATGTCACACTTCTCTAGAGGCCTTTGGAGTATCCAGGCTATGTTTGCTCTAAGCCAAGTGAAATGCAAATCATTAGTACTTATTTCTACTGCTTCGCCACAGGTACTCAAACCCTAAGGGCTTCAAGACATGTCCAAGTTATCAGAGAAATACTAGGGGGCAGCAGTTTTCAGCAGGATTTGCCAACACACAGCTGGGCCCACACAGAAACTGATAACCTATTATCCAGCTACGCTGTAACAGGAACAGTGTGACTGACTATTCTCTGTCCAACTGATGCCACAGCACAACTTCACAAAGAGATTATGAGTTCTGGGACAAGATCTACTTTTTTTCTGTTTTAGAGCAGACCTACCACAGTGGGGTCACGATCCAAGATTTACACTCCCACATGTTTTTCCTGCAAAAGTTGAAAAAATGGCAAATTTGGCCATGAAACACAGTCTATACTCCAAAATGTAGAAAGTGATAAATAATCCAAGGTAAAAGGACTATTTGCAACCATGTTACTAAAGCTTAGAAGTAAAACTAACAGTATTCATAATGTCCTGTATATTTTGTGACAACGGTATTACTTTGTTTCCCAAAGAACCACGGACATCTAGTTAGGTATCTGAAGGTGCCCAGAATACACCAGAATGAAGTCTTACTTAGCAAAGCAGCCATTGGAAAAACTATGTTGTGCTATCATAGACGACTTTTGTCTAGCGATGTGTCGGTTTAAACAGCTGCATTAAGAACTTGCTTTTGGAAGTGCATTGCTTCCTATCCTGAGATGAAAACAAAAGACGGAATTCAGAACTTCCTACAGACTAAAAATTACAAGTTTGTATCAGCTCCATTCTGCATAAAAATGCCAATTCAGCACTGACTGAAATCTCCTACACGTATTCCTGCATCATGATAAACATAAGCTTCACTAACACAAAACAATCAAGTCTTGTGTGCTACAAGCCAACCAAAATGTTAACTAACCAACTTTATAACGGTAAGTTGATCTCACCCTCTCCAAGCATCACTTTCAGCATCCCACGAATGTTAATCACATTTGTCCGAGCACAACATAACATTTCAACAGAGTGCATACCATCAGGGTCTTTAGGTAAATATTCAGAAAGGTCCCCTGGGGCATTTTTTCTGCAGCACTTCATGCAAACCTGGTTCACTGATTTTGGTAGATATCTGCCTAGAAAATACCAGTAATGGTTTTTACTTATTCAAGGTAGAAATGAGAAAATGGGCTTAGAGTTGCTTTGTTTGTGTTTAAATATGAACACGAGCATATTTTCCAACTTCTGTGGTATGAGACTTCAGCTTTGGTTTTCATAACACTGGAAGTGTCAGGAAAAAAGAAACAGATTCTAGTATCCCTATAATTTTTCATAACGCAGGTGATGTGGTGCCAATAAAATTACAACAGAAGTATGTGATAACATGTAACATGGCTGTCTCAAATAAAAGCTAAACTCATCTCAGAGTTCTGAGTGCCTTGATTATTTTTCAAGGTCACTCTGTAAATTCACAAATTTTACTATAATAAAACTCCAAATAATTTGAAGTTTGATGCAGAGTATTTCACAGATTGCTCCCATAATGTCCTCATATAACAAAGGGAAATTGTGTAATTAATCGTGACAATGGACTTCTTAAAAATTTAAATTTAGCTACAGTTTCAGCAAAAGAGTCTGCACTTTATTAGCTGCAGTTCAGATGCATAAGCTACAAAGTCTGCTTGTTCACTGTGCGTGTGCCCCTTCTAAGATCAGGAAAAGGAACAATCAAATTAGAAATAATCCTGTCAAGAACAAATATCAAAGAAGAAAAGCTAGAAAAAATAGCTTTTTTTTTTCCCAGTTGCCAGATGAGTCCGGTAACTAAGATGTGAACTGTGGTCTTATCTCAAGCAAAGGATAATGCATTACTCCATTTCACAACTATTTGTTTATTATATCTTTTTAAAATGTTGTTATATTTTCTAAACATAATGGGGCCTGCACAAAACCTGCTGATTGTTAAAAAAAACAGGATACAGTTTCAATGCCTAGAATATATTTAAAACTAAGTAAATCAAGCTGCAGAGAAGAAACAAGCTTTGGTTTATGTAATGTTGTTGCCTAATCTCTAACTCTCATAATGGGAAATAAAGTGCCTTTTATAAGGTTCTAGTCCCTCCAGAGTTATTTGGTAATAATGACTTAACAGGCAAAGTTTGAAAATAAAGCCAATTTTTAAGCGAGCCAGAATCACAGCTCTTTGGAGATTATCACCGGAGATCAAAGTCAGCAACAAATACCCAGAGCCGAACAGAGAATGTCAGGGTTGTTTTCTTAGTTTATAGAAGCTTCTGAGTTTTATATGGTCTCCCTGCTAATTAAGATTCAATATACCCGTTAGCTGTGATCTTTGGTGTCTTCTACTCCTGAATAATATTTTGTGACATTTAAGTCAAGCTAAATCTGAGTGTCTTAGTGACAATAATGAACTGTATGCTCAGAACTATATTAAAATAAGGTTTCCTAGGTTGGGTTTCCTAAGTTTCTTTGCAAATGTGGAGGTAGCAGTGGACTGAGCTCTTCCTAAGATAATCCCATGCCTTGTTACAACATCTCAAAATTAAGATAAAAATTGAATGTATCAGGGTAAACAAAAATGTAAAGCCTTGTAAAATCTGTATTTGACTTCCTATTTTACAACGTAGAGTTTCCGCAAGGAGTACAAAATAAATTTTGCCCTTTTCAAGACTGAAAGGTCTGGGAATTTTGAGAGACAAAAATTCAGTCCAGCAAAAGCTGCTACTTCTATAAAGGCATAGTTCCGATTTCCTATTATTATCATTAAAAAAACATACTATCAGGTTCTTTCTTTTGTCCTTTATAATTCAGCTTATTAGTCAGAAATACCTCAGAGAAACCGGTATATGAGAGATTCTCAGGTATTGAGAAAGAGACCACTGCTTTTAAATTCTTATGTTAGGCTGGTACTAAAACAACAGAAAAATTATAGGTAGGAAAAATGTGCCAAGTAAAAAGAAGCCACAAAAACTGTCACATATAAGCCACTGAATTGCAAACTCAGGAATATCAACTTACTCAGCAAATGCATAGGGCTACCTGCCAGCTATGGAGTCACAGCAGAGTGTCGATGCCACCGTTTCTCACAACAGCTGAATTTTCATCAAACTCTGCAGTATACCAGGTAGGAAACTATCTCAGTCAAAGGAAAAAACCAAGTATATCTGTGTATACAGTGATATGCAAATGAGACTGTTCATTAACAGGTCTAACCAGCTAAGCAGAATGAGAACTAATCAAAAAACTGGGAACATGGCATTTCTGAACATGCCTAATTTTTTTGAGGGTCAAATTCTGCCTATTTTATTCCTAAGGAAGATCACTCAAATCAGTGAAATTAAGCATATGCTAAAGTTAAGTATATCATTAAGTGCCACCTCTAGAAAGCTGCTTTCTCAAACTGAAGCAAATACAGAAGATGTGCTTGCCAGCTTGCATGATTCACAAAGATTAGATTATTGTATTGATGGTCTTCTAAAAACAAAGAAGAAAAATGTAAAATCCAACTAATTAATATTTGACATGTTTTAAAAATAATGCATATGGGAAAATTAAGACGTTTTTTAAATTGTGAGAGGGAGAGACTTACTAAAAAATAAAAAGGATTGCACTTAGATTTTTAATTTAATAACAAGAATTCCTGCCCCGCAATTGAAGTGATTTGTAATTTTGCATGGAGAGAAAAGGCCCCTCCCCAATTACATGTTTTCATCCTTGCACTGACTCTGCCACTCATTTGACCCTTAGTGAGTTCATTCAACTCTCCAAACTAGCAGAAAAATATTGACGTTTTTAGGGGGGGTTAGTTTTCTACTCATTTAGTCAGACAAATCAGCTCATGGTAGTGTCAGATGAGTACCTGAGCCAACAGAAGGAAGATGAAGGGAGGAGCATGCTGCTGCGAATAAGGGGGGAAAAGAGGGGTAAGAAGTGACATAGCCTTCTTGGAGGTTGTGAGCCACTGTACTGACTCAGACATAATGCAAGATTTAATACAAAAGATGAACTCCCATTAACCTATCAGGAAAACATCTGAGGATCTTTTGTTTCTTACAATTGGTTATCAGCTCTAATTCCCTCTCTGCTTACTATAGTCCCTAAGAACAGTGCATGTTATATTTGATCACACTCCACTTTTCCACTACTAGCACCTATGTGCTCCGCATCTGCCCTGACAATAAAGGTTTTCTGGAATTTTGAATAGAAGTAACAATAAGACTCAGGACTATGATCATGAAGAAGGTCCCTATCCTGAGGAAACTTCCCAAAGCAAATTCTTACCAGCTTCCTGTGGCTTCTGTCCTGTTCATGGGTATAAATTAATGTTACTTCACAGAGATTCAGATGTCCTATCAATTATTCACTGCAGAGACTGAAATTTTGATTAGCAAGATCTAAAATCACTTGGTCACATTATGGTTTTTTGCTTCCTTCTCTAAAAGCAGGGATCATATCTTTAATTAATGCCAGTGAAATTCATCTTCATGAAGCAATATAAATTTTAGCTAAGAAAGCAATGTGATCATGATACCATCAACTCTGCTCATGCAGGGAACATAGAGGAAGATAGATACAAAAAAAAACAGAATTGAGAACAGAGTACTCTGAGGCCCAAAGTTCAGATCTAGGCACTACCTCCAGTCTATCACAAGACTGGTTTTAATAAATTTCAGACACTTTAGCTACAAAGCAAGTATTTTCCTTTGGACTCTGTGCTTAGTGCTTCTCAGAGCTGCTCTAGAAGTAAAACTTTATGTAATGAGTAAAATCAGAAATCAAACAGCTCACTGCTCTGATTCTGATCTAAAATTGAATTTAAAAAGAGGTTGGCTAATTAGGAAGCTCTACAGAGTGTCATAGTCAAATGAAAAGAGATCTGTATCAGAAATTATTTTTAAAAATAATTTATTTGCCACCTTCCATAGTTCCATTATTTTTTGTATCTGCACTTACCGGAGACTAACCTGAAAAAAAAGCTGATTTTATGCTAAAATTGTGGCAATGCCTATATTATGAATCCAACTGGATTTTCTTTAATTGGGTTTTATAAAATAAGGGCACAATGCTGAGAAAACTTAAGAAGTCAGTCATATAAGGACAAAAGATTAGAACTTTCCTCTATTATCATACAGTCCTAGTCCTCTACAATTGCCCTATCAAAAAGTTGAAATATGTTCAAAATCCTCTCTCACATCCAGTCTGTTCAGGACAAAATTTTGCTGTCTTTCCTTTCCTTCCTCTTTCTTGTTTTGGGAGCCATCATACCTACATCATTTCTCAAGCATATATGGATTTTGTAGCTCAGCCTGTACAAATAACTAAGATACTTTACTTTCAAAGACATGTCATGAGCTGAAGTTAGAAGCCTTGGCAAATTTAGTTGGTTTTGTTAATGAAAATTCATAGCTTTCACTGCGAAACATTTTCTCTATGACCAGACATAAAATTAACCTTAACTGGAAGCACTCCAATTCAACAGCAGCACTTTACAATAATATTTTTTTTTTCAAACAGTAGCATTAAATATATATCTACTTACCCAAACCACATTAGCTCTGATTGTGCCAGGCATGATATATGCATTTAGTAATACAATAAGAAGTCCCCATTCCAAACAGCCTGCAGTCTAAGTAGACAAAATGAAGGAAGATAGTGACTGTTTTGTAGAAAGAAAACTAAGGCAAATTTCTGAATCACAAACAATATAAGTGTTAGGACATAAATAAACTACCACAGATCTGGGGATAGAACAAAGATCTTCTAAGTGCCTCTCTAGTGTCTTAGCCATAAGGCTTCTCCTTATGAGTAAAATGCAGTATAACTTAGTATTGAACTGTGAGGTTTTTTAATCAAGTAGTACTTGTCTTACAAATAAACATAACACTTTCTCCACAAAGCAAAACCAACTACTTTTCTGACACCATGCAACCCTTTAATGACTTTTCAATTTACAACTAAAATACAACCAGCTGTGACTGCCTTTATATCCCCTTTACTCATCTTTTTCAGCAGCATAACCAGATTTTCTCCTTCACCTGAAACTACTCGTGGATTTTTCAGAAAAAAAGAAAACATTAATAGTAAAACTGAGATTTGCACATCCTGGGAGCGGACAACTGACTGGCAAGAACCATCATATTTGGAACATTTGGAGATGCATCTGAAATGTCACCCTTTTTTAAGAGTTCCAAGACAGCAGCAGTGCTAACACACCAATACTGTGAAACAAAAGAGATCTTTTCCTTCATTATTTACAGACTGCATATGGCAACCCTGAGATGGTTAAAGACCAAAGCAGGGCCTCAGCATTACATGAAAGTTAGCGCCTTGGGTGGCCCTTATGCCCTAAACCATTATAAAGTCCCATTGACTCAAGGGAGATCAATACCAACATATCCTGGCAGTACTGGAGTTTGGAGCTTATGAAATCTGACAAGATCACAGCCTGAAATGGTAATTGGCAGAGAATGACAGGATTTTTTATTGCTCTTATTAAACTTAAAAAATAAATGTTTGGTTTATGTTTATTGGAAAAACAACAAAACCGTTTAACTTCAGCCTTTACTATTATTTTCAGGCCTCGCATTTTTCTTCCTTGCTTCGGTCAATAGGGCCATCTCAAAATGAGGGTTTGGGGGTTTTGTTTTGGTTTTTAAAAGAGGGAGATTATTTAAATACAGGAATAGAACATTTTGCTACAGTTACTAATACCATATTTCCAAGCAGCAGTCAGTGCAATGTGTAAAATCTTCTGGAATTAACAGAACAAAGAGGAAAAGAAAAGATGGAAAGACACTGTATCTTAACAGCTGGATGCCAATTACTACTCTCTGTTAAGAAAACACAGCCATCTACCCGAGGTGTCTTTGTCTCCCCACTTGCACAAAGTGGCAATTCAGTTAGAGGTCTCTTCCTTTCACACAGCTCAAAATTTTAATCAAGTTTCACTAAAAAGATTAATGTTCTCCACTTCATTTCATTTAAGCCATTATTACACTTCTTTATTGCCACCCTAGTTATTATAAATTATGGCTCTTTCACCATTTGATAAATTCTGTAACTTTCATCTTTGTGTGCTTTTAAAGTTCATCCCTAAGAAGGAGGTTTTCTGTATAAAAAGGAACTCTCTTGATCATGTGAGATAGTTACATGAGGTGAGGCGTCAACAGAAACTTGCCATGGTATGCACTTCTAGTTAATACCATCTGTAGCACTCTAAATGTATTTGGCCTTCTGTTTTTTTTCTAGCTGAAAAATTTGTAATGCTTCCTTGGTTGCTCTGTTTCTCAGGATTTAAGGAAGGAAGTTACATATGCCTGTATGACAATATCGCCAGCATTCAAGGTTAAAAGTATAAGTCAGGAACAGTACCAATTGAGGATCTAAATAGAATAAATTTGGAAAAATAATCATTTGAAGGCTTCTGGGGAGGTTCTGCTTTTGGGCATACAAGCCTTCAGTCTACACTCAGATCATGTTTTCTCTTTATTCTCCTTACCTAAAGATGGCTACTTCAGATGCAACTCCTAATCACAAAGTCCCTAATCCATTGATTACTAGAAGCTTTTGGGATTTACCAAGGCAATGATTCCTTTTTCTAATTCTGGTCCTTTGTTCCCTGTGCATTTACTGCTGGTATGATGCTAGGAGCCCCTGTGATTGACAAAAGATGGAAAGAAGGATGTTTAAGATAAAGCACTCCAGTAGTAAGTCTGTCATCCGTTTTGCTAATCTGCATTAGGAGCCTCTGCGAAGAACTCGGGGCAAGCAGAAAACTGTGGGTTGAACAGGACATCTATATAGCAAGCAATTCTTCCAACAAACAATTTGGAAAATATGAGCTGTTTCAGTGCATTAAATCAGCAGAAAAACTATTCACTTTTGTTGTATTAGTTTTCTGCCAACTCAGTGCACTGAAATAGCTCAGCAACCCAATGACCACAGGAGTCGGGGAAAGGCTTTGGCCAGAGGCAAGAGATAGCAACAAGGCAGCCAGCAGTTAGATTGCCTTAGGCTGCTAGAGAGCTACAGTCTTAATTTCCTGTCATTTTTTACCTTTGATTGGCTTATCAAGAGGTCAGATGGGGAGCAGTGCTATTGTAAGGAAATGGGAACACACAGCTGGAGGAAAAGGAGAACAGCAGCACTCCAGTGGCCCAGCTTAGCTTAGTTTAAACCACTTGAATCATTAGTGTCCTCTGCTTTTCAGTTCTGTTTCCAAAGGTGAGATGCTTACATATGATTAATTACCTCAAATAGAGTAGCAAAGATATTTCTAAAGGATTGTTGGTGAGAGATCACTAACCAATCTCACTGTTAACATCTAACCTGCCTGCTCAAGCTTCCATCTTACTCTTGAAACATGGAAAGGCCTTAAGAGAAATTAGCTTAACTTGTAATGTGAGGGGAACTGGTAACAGAGAAAGTGAAGCCAACTGAGCTACATACTTGCACTATCCAAAAGCTTAGGTTTCCCTTTGAGTCCGTCAATAACTAAGGTGCTTTTGCACATCTGTAAAAGACCTAGTTCATTTTTTCCCTTTTTCCCCCATAAAAATTCCTACTGAATCAAAGAGTCTGGGAGTTATCCTTAAGTGTGGCAAACCAACTATCGGTTACAGCTCTGCAAGGATAAAAGCTCAGAGGAAAGAAAGGAAAGGAGGGAGAGAATATATTGTTTCTATTTAAAACAAAACAAAAAATCTAGCTAGAGATTTATTGCCTTCACTTTCAGTTTAGGCTCTCTAGATATCTTACTAATGAGTGTGCAGTGTCATTCACAAAGCAATCAGAAAACTGAGAAAATCAAAGGCAACAGAAAAGCCAGGAAATTGCACTTCTCACACTACCTGTTGCAATCTTTTTCAACTGTTTGTTTGCTGCATCTTACAGATTTGACTCAGTTATAAGACCTTAATTATTTGTGGAGAAGACTTAGCCAGTTTGTGCCACATTCTGCCCCCAGGTGCACAAGCTCGGTGTCACCAGAATTGTATGCAAGCACCTCAATGTTCTTTAGTATCTTAAATGGAAAAGATTCTTTTAGTATTCCTATTGAAGAAGAAACTTACCACTTAAATATGTTGTAAGAAACTTAATATCCTTTGCCTAATTTCTCTTTTTTCCTTTTTTCCTGGAGCAGCAAAACACTCTGTTGTCTGATATACGCAGTAGTTTGCAAACATTTAAACTCTTCTAGAACTCTACCATTCTTACAATATCATTATTCAGTAACTTTAAAATAATTTTGCATACATTACTATTGCATCCAGTGAACTTGCAAATTTACAAAGCTTTTCAGAAAATTATTGTGTAGCCTAGAACAATCAAACTTGTGTCTGCAGCTGGGCAGGAACAGAAGGAGAGAAACCTGGAAGTGTAACTGGATGCCAAAAGGGTACTTGGCAGAAAAAAATACTGGAAAACATTCACCACAGATAAAGTGATTGTCTCACAATTTTTTGTAGCCATGATATAGCAAATCATGCCATGTTATTGGACGGAGGGCAAAATTCTCTCTTAAGTAGAAGTCCGAATTTTTTTCAACATTTGTGGATAATAAATTAAATTTTTAATGAACTTCCAATATTTTCTTTTAAAATATATGACTAAAATAACTAACCATGTTTCTGTGTAGCATAAAGGTGTTTTTCTAGGTTTGTCTAGGGACTATATAATGTATTTCATTGGCTTATCATATAATATCTAACGTTTTCTTCTGCAATTTGCAACATTTCTATTACATTAATAGAACTATATGAGCCCATTTCTTCAGCTCATTAAGTCACATATAAGTATTCTCATGTGTGTTAGTTGAAAACTGCATTAAGCAGCAAAAACATCAGCACATTTCAAAGATACTGCATTCATATCTTACTAAGATTCAGCCTGTAATCACATTTATAATTTCTTTGACACTATGCCCCTCAGTCCAGTCAATTTACACCACATTTATAAAACCTTCAAAATTATAGTTGATCCAAAATTGTCCGCATGCAATAGTAGAAAAAAACCAAGCTAGTTAAGAGCCAAGGGAAAAAAAAAAAAAAAAAGATAAGCCATGAAAAATGTAGCCAAAAAACCACACAGGTCATGAAGTCTGTAACACTTCCACTACTCAAACAGATGTGCTCTGATTTCTGATTTGGTCTGTAGACGAGACCAAATTACACCATTCATCCAAACTTCCCAACTCTTGTAAAGTGCTTGGAACATTATTTAATAACTTTTAACAGACCAAAATCTTTTGTAAAACACTAATCATTTCATAATCCCACATGAAACTCTGGAAGTGGTAAATGACCTTGAATTCATTAACAGATAGAATTACATTAGAGAATATTCCTGGACACATCCTACAGTCACAAGTCAAACCTCCTATAAAAGCTCGCCAAGCAACTACTTCCTTTTCCCCAAATGGTCTCTATTAGCTTATATCACAGAGCACTGAACTTCAGGACTTGCTCAGGTAAGCATCTTAGCTTGTTTATTTTCCAATTTAAAAAACTTTGTTCCAAGAAAGTAAAGCTTTTAAAGAGGCATTGTGCTGTTGCTCAGTTCTGTTCCCAACAGAAGACCACTTAAAGATCTTCTCTAAAATCCTGGTATTTTAAGGCTGGCACAAAAATCTGGTATTTACAGTGCCTGCTGGGAAGGTGACACCTTGTGAGCTATTTGGTTTTTCCCAGGTAGCTTCCCAACATATTTGCTCTCTGTGTATCCTTGCTGTATGTCAGATGCTGCTCTGTGAAGAAAGTAGTGCCGTAGTGTCACCTAGAGGGAAGTTCTGCTTGCTGCCTCTTTTTTTACAGTACCAACAAATAACGTGTTAAATAACAAAAAGGAAAATTGGTGTGTTGTTTTTACCTGCTTTCTGATATTCCACATTCCAGTCCACTATACTCCTATTAAAAGCTTTTTTTTTCTTCCTAAAAAGCAGGCAATAGTTCAGAGTAGAACAATACTTATACTACACTTTTCCTCAGACTGTTATTTAATAAATATTTGGTGAATAGTTGGTCTTAACTGGCTGATATCTTAATGCAAGTTTCTCTTCAATATTCTACTCTATCTTTTCCTTTATTTACTACAATGACACACATTTCTACCTAATACTATTTCCATTTACCTCTCAGGGACTCTAATGACCTGTGAAATGAGTTTCAAACAGTTGATTCTTTCAGTAGTAACAAGAATTTTTTCCAAGGATGGCACTAGCTGGTACATTAGGATTGGGGAGTATAAAGTTGTGGGGTTTTGTTTTGTTTTGTTTTGTTTTAAAAAGTATTGATTGCTTTGACTCAATATAGGTGTGGTGACACAACTGGAAATAATCTTGTTTTTAAAAAATCACTCTTTAATTAGAAGTGATTGGAAAGGATGTTAGCTAATTAGCTGCACTAGAGGTAGAACAACAGCTAAATCTAATAACTTAATCACTGTTATAATGGGGGAATTCATTCACTGCTGTGGAATTTTTTGAGAGGTTGGGTTTGGTTTGGGGGTTTTTTTGGTGACTTCCTAAAGGAAACATGTTATCATTTTCTAATACTGTTTTTCTTCAGCTGGCATTCACTTACCCCAGTGCACAAAGGGAAGAATGATTTAGTGGTTTGAGGAGTGGGGAGGGAGGGAATAGTACAAGGCCAGCAGGGAACATTTTACTGGTGTTTGATGCCACTGTAATCACTGGAAGATGACTTTTGATAGTTGCAGTATGTACATGTATAAGCTTATTGCCATCATGCCAGCACAAAGTCGTTGCTCAGAACTTGGTGGATCCAGCTCTACTCAGCAACCACTGAATTCTTCTCGCTAAATACTCTGACTTGTATTGCTCTGTGAATTTTCTATAATATGCTGTTAAAGACAAAACACACTTGGGGTTTTTTTTATGTTATTCCAACTACAGCTACACTTGCTATTTATTACTATTAGCCTTTTAAAGGTCAAAAACTTGACTAGCTCATTTGTAAAGCAATCTGTGTTTTGCTGGCAGAAGATGTTGTAGGAATACAAGGTATAACAGACAGTTAATTGTGAAAGTTCACCCTTCAGCATACAGAGGCATTTTTGCTGATTTAAAATATTTTAAGTGTATGATTCGCTTGAAATGTTAAATGGCAAAAAAAAGTTTCTTAAACCGTTAGTCCAAAAAACAATAAATCTGAGATAAAGAAGAATTAACCAAAGAAACTGTCTTGCTGAGTATCATTGCATGAAAATTATTAATATTCCTTTCAGTATCACTGAATGCAAATAAAAATCTCTTATGCACAGTATAAAGTTTCCTATTTGATCTCAGCAGACACCAGAAATAAAATGATCAAATGTTCCTTTAATAGTAACATAAGAAAAGATGATCACAGGCTATGTGGTAGTTTCGCTTAATATTTTTACAAAGTAGCTAATTGTAAGGCTGTACAGGGGAGTCTGATGCATCATTACCTTATGGCAGCAACATACCGAGGGGTAAATAGGAGTCTTGGTTTGCTCTTATTTTCAGTCACAAAACTTTTATGCCGTATTCTTTAGATGTATTGAAAAAGAAAAGTTAGTTCAATGCTTAGAATTCTGCTTTGCTTCTCTAGCCAATATTGCCCTGACTCTAATATTGGGTGGATAGTAAAAGGCAGAAAATCAATGTCAAGTCTCACTCAAGTCCAACAGAGGTATATTCATATAGTCAACTGCAAGACAGCAACCTACAAAGCTATTAGATACTACTTCCTTATAAACACAGCCAAATACCGTTGGAGTCCACAAGATGGAGTAAAACTTATCTCTGTAACCTTTTCGCAAAAGCAGCTTAAAGCCTATACTTGGCTCATATGACTCCTGGGTGAATAAGAGGCTGCTGATCTCTGAATTCTCAACAAAGGTATAAGAGCTTCCCTGTGCTTTTTGGAACAAAAGTTGTTAAATTTTCAGTGTCTGAGAAGCCAAGAGAATAGAATCAATCTTAAAGTAGCTTCTTGTATGAGAACAAGTAAGATACAGACCTGAAGATTTATTTTGCTGCAAAACTACTGAAATTGATCTTCAACTCTCCTATTCCCTCCTCTTTCTCACATTTCTTAACAAAAAAAACTTTCCTCTGTGTAGCAAAAAAGCTGATATGCACTATCTATCTCATGACTAAATGAATGATGTATCTCAAGCACATACAGTTGCTGTATGGAAAAATGGATAATAGGCCATGCATCAGTAGGCTACGTCAATATTTGAGACACCCGGTAAGGTCAAATTTTCATACTAGGATAGCTTCAGTTCCCCTTCGTGATAAATCTTTTCTACCAAACACAGTTCAAATATATTAATGAAGTAGCTGTACCGACTACAGTTATTTTGTAATCTCAGTGATGAGAGCAAGCACTTTTCACAACAGTGAACCTGTCATACCAATCCACCATTTTAAACAAGTTACCATGACTTGAATTACAGGCAGAGTAATCAAGCTCTCTTTAAGTTGTCACAACTGAACTGCAAAAATCTGGGATTTCAGAAGATACTATAAATTTTCTCATTGAAAATGATGTTTGGGAACACAGATAGCAATAAAACCCCGTAAAGCGTGTTTTTGCTACTTTCATGACTTGTTCCAAAGCAGACTCTTTCCTCGTCTTCCACACCCCCTGCGCCGCCCGAGCCTCTCAGGGCTGGGTCCTGGAAGGGCTTGTCTCGCCGCGCTGCTCGGAGGCGGCTCCGCGGGCCGCCGGTACCGCGGGCCGCCGGCTCGATTGCTCAGGACTGGTGTCACATGACACGGTAAAGATGGCGGAAGGGCAGCGTCGCGCCCCATCTGCCGCGGAAATAAAGGAAGACTTTGAGATTATCGACAGAAAACAGATTCCTCACGCGGCTGAGCTGAAAAACGAGGAAAAAGAGAAAACGGAGGAGGCGAGGTGGTCTGCTCCCCTCTTGTCGCTGGCCAAGAGAGCCTCGGAAAACTTGGCGCTGAGCTACGGCAACGCTCTGAAGTCTGCATCTTTGGTAGGACTCGTACCCAAACCGGTCAGCAATGACAGCACCGCAGGAACAAGTATGGCTATGTTTATTTAGTACACTTGCTTTTATGGCGCACAAATAAGTTTGCTCCCGTAAGTGCTGTTGATTAGTGTCAGTGATGCATGGTTACGACTTTGAGTTTATTCTTAAAAATGTGATGCTGCAGGTTTTCATTTAAGCAAAATTATCCAAACAACACAGATGTAGAACTTCACAAAATTTACTATAACTAGAAGAATCCTAAACTCTGTGGGAAAATTGACTTTAGTTTTCTGCAGGAGGCTTTAATTTGATTCCTTTTCTCCCTCTGCCTTCAAGTGCACCTCGGCAGCCGCCTGACTGCCCTCCGAGTGATGCCGTCAACTCGTTATCGCAACGGGGTGCGGGTTCAGAGCAGGAGCCGTCCTGCGCCTCTTGGACAGCTTTCGCGTCAGAAAGTGGACAGGAGAACTGAGATAGAGATTTGTTATAAATCACTCTTTAACTATGCTAAAAATTCCTTCTATTTAACCATGGCTTGCTTTATTAAACATCTGTATTTGTGGATATAGCAGCCATACAGATGTATGGAATGGGTCTCTTAGAACGAAATTAAAAGGGCTTTAGTTGAATTCATATGGAAATTAAATCTCAGTGATATTCATAACATGGAAACAAGACCGTTCAAATGCAGCAGTAATTGGGCCTGGAGTCTCGTACCCCAGGCTCTCAGGCTAGCGCTTAATGGGTTTGGAGCAGTGGAGCTCTGTTTTGCTAACTGGTGCTGACCTTTTTGTTTTAATGATATTAAGTATTCAAGCTGGAGTTCTGTCGGGATGAGTTGTGACTCCATGGTGAAATAAGTTACTGCCGATGGACTTTTTTATTTTTTGTGACAATTCCTCAGTGTTTCATAGAGTTTAAGATTAAATTCTGTCCTAAAAAAAAAAAAAACAGATTCTTGTCTTTCCCTGCATCTGTAAGTCTCTCGCCAAACTTCTCACAGATTTGTTTCCTGGATGCCCATCTTGAGCACCTGGGACCTAACCTGGCAAAGGGCAGAATATCCCATTTTCTTCAGATGCATTTGGAATAATGCTGTGAACAGGTGTAATTCAAAACAACATACAGCATTTGGCAAGGGGTGGGGAATAAAATGTTCTCTTGCCTGAAATGGAGCTCCCACACTTCATGGAACTTTTACCATAATCTTTCAGCTTCTTATCTGTAAAGTGAGGGAATACAATGCTACCTCTCCAAATTGTTCAGAGTATTTGGGTAATATGTTGATGAGTTTTATGGAAAATTCCATAGAAAAATCTGTTCATAACTTAGATATGAAATGTGAACAGGCACTAGATCACCTATTCTGCCTATTCTACCTATTCATTATTACCTTTGACCAAGCACTGTAAATTCAGTTTAAAGCAGGTATTTTTAAGAAATAAGCTGAGGCCTGCAAGACCACTTGTCGAAAACTAGCAACTTTTTCCTTGCTGCCATCTTTTTCCAGAGATTTTGTAACTTCTACCTGCTACTTCAGATCTGTTGATCACACGTAAACTGTGCTACACACTATGCAGTCAGTTGGACATATAGAAAGGCACATCATAAAACCAGTGTCTGCCATTGAAGAAACTATGTCCTGCCTTGCAGAGAAGGCTGGGAGCTACAAATCTAAAGAACACAAACCAAGAAAGACTTGCAGTCTTAAAGACCAAGAGATGGAGAACGGTTAGGTTTTTTCATGCATCAGTGTTTTCTGACTTTGTGTGCTGAATAATTACAGTAAACAAGGCATGAGGCTTCAAAAAGACGTTAAAACGAATCTGTTGAATTGAATGAGATACGAGACTGTGTGACCGCATTCTTAAAGGCTGCGGCACTGTGATCTTTTACACTTAGGTAACCCGATTCCTAATCTTTGAGGCTTGGCTTTGGTACTGTGTCTAATACCTGTCTATTTTGCATGTACTGACTTGTACACAGTTTTGCAAAATATGTACTTGACTGTGTAAATCTGCAACAGTCTAAAAAATATTGTTCAAGTAATTATTTAACTTAATGCAAACTCTTATTAAGATACCGTTTAATTTAAATATTGTTCAAGTAATTATTTAACTTAATGCAAACTCTTATTAAGATACCGTTTAATTTAAATATTGTTCAAGTAATTATTTAACTTAATGCAAACTCTTATTAAGATACCGTTTAATTTAAATTTGTTTGTAAAGAACATTTCTTCATTCACTTTTTTTTTTTTTTTTTTTAAGTCTTGAGGATAATACAATACGTGTATCTTGAGCGGGGCTTACAAGCAAAGTATTCCTGACGAAGTAAAAATTCAAATTCAGGAAACCATCAAAATAAGTTGGTGTTGCTACTGAAACACCCCAATAGTCAAGAAAAGTCACTGATTTTGTTTCTGCAGTCAGTTTTTTTTCTGTTCCTGATGTGTAACCTGACAATATTGACATCAAAATTGAAAATATTACAGCCCTTTTAATCCTCAAGACTGAAGACATTATATGCAATTTTGAGGCATCCACTATATTGATTATAGTCACTGATACAATAGGCTACTGAGAAGACAGGACTGTGTGTGCTTTGTGATTATTAAGATCAATTTGATTAGAATGACTCCCTGTCTTCACTCTTCTGACATGGGAAGAGTTTTGCTCTGTTTTAATCCTAAATTAACATTATGTTATATAATCCTAAATTAATATTATGTTATGTAATAAAAAGGAAGGTAATCATGAAAATTAGTACCGAAAGAGACTTTTGCATGGTGTTAGGAACAGTGTTAACAATCTTGCATGTCACTGACACAGGGGCTCTACCTGTTAGACTTGGTCTTCTGCAACTGCTCTTTCTGCAAGGGAGTATGACCCTGTTTGATCCACAGGTGACAGCAGGATTCTCCTAAGGCAACAGCGTTGGCTCAAGAGATGATTTAGATGACCACTGGTCTGCGGTTGGCAGCCTCTGTCAGAACCTGTTGTTGACTGGAGAAAAAGTGGTAGCTGGCAGCCTGTTTTTGTCTCGCCTCCCTCAGGTTGCCAGGAGGAGAGCCCGTCCCGCCTCGGCGGGGAGGAGCAGCAACACCTGCCTGGCGGGAGGGCGCTCGGCTCCCCGGCCGCCGCCAGCGCCGCAGACTCTTTCTAAAATGGCGCCCGGCGCGGCCCGCCCTCGCCGCGCTCGGTCTCGCGAGAGTTCCCGGGGGCGGTGGCGGTGCGGGTGCTGTTGCCGTGGTAACGCCAGGTAGGGCCCGCCGCGCGGCCGCTGAGGCGGCGCTAGGCCCGGGGCGGGAGCCGCGTCCCCCCGGGGGCGGCGGGTGCTGGGAGCGGCAGGGCCGGGGCAGCGGCCCCGCTCCCCCCGGTGTCAGTTCTTGATCGCGCGTACAGCGCGTCGGGGGCATTCGCCCAGACCGTGTCCGGTAGCCAGCTCTTCTCAAGCCATGCGCCGCCGCAAGATGGAGACCGAGCCGGGGAGGCACCGCTCTTGTCAGCGCCGTGAGCGGTCAGGAGGAGTGCGTTTCTAAAAACAGCTTTTCTTTCTGCACCCGTGTCCCCCCGCCCAGGTGCGCGATACCACGCCATGGAGGAGCGCGCAAACCTCATGAACATGATGAAGCTCAGCATCAAAATCCTGATCCAGTCGGCCCTGAGCCTGGGCCGGACCCTGGACTCCGACTTCCCGCCCCTGCAGCAGTTCTTCGTGGTGCTGGAGCACTGCCTCAAGCACGGCCTGAAAGGTGGGCGCCCGCTCCCCCGCGGCCGGTCCGGCTGCCGCGCTGAGGAGAGGCGGATCCATGAGTCTGTGTCGTGTCTCCAGTGTGACTTCTGTATGACGTTAATGTTACTCACACACACCGTATGATGCTAATCAGTATTACAGATATAACTATGTGGTTACCTTCTGATATACCCTCTATTTTGTGCCTCCTAAACTGCCAAGGCGATATTTTTAATGCCCCCTTTTCCTTAACATATTAGGAGCTGGTAAGACAAAGTAAAACGTAGACTAAAATTTGTGATTCTGGAGTTGGAAGCCTGTCACTTTTCCTCACAAACTTCTCTGTATACTCCCTTTAGTGAAGAAGACTTTTATTGGACAGAACAAATCGTTTTTTGGTCCTTTGGAGCTAGTGGAAAAACTTTGTCCTGAAGCATCAGATATAGCAACTAGTGTTAAAAATCTGCCAGAGTTGA
Organism: Pelecanoides urinatrix; assembly: GCA_013400755.1. Classification (NCBI taxonomy): domain Eukaryota; kingdom Metazoa; phylum Chordata; class Aves; order Procellariiformes; family Procellariidae; genus Pelecanoides; species Pelecanoides urinatrix. The sequence goes on from VZTQ01005670.1 coordinate 24,509, forward strand.
AGTAAGTTGATGTTGGGGATGATGCATTTCACTTACATTGCTGGGAAGAAGAATCCATTGTGTAGTCTCTCGCCTTCCTTAATAAGATCTTGTACCCAAAGAGAAAAATAGGGTATGTGGGAGGCATTGACTTCTCCAAGAGATAAGGAGGACATCTCAAAATACTCCATGCTTCTGATTCAAACAATGCTGTCAGATTAAAAAGCAGCATTTGGAAATTTCTATAAGCTTGCTAAAAATAACTGTAGAGTCTTCACAGATATTTTGCTTCCTCTTCTTTCCCTCACTTTTATGGCTTTGTCTAATTTTGTGCATGTGCTAGTAGTATTTCATTTGGGTAATTCAGGATGATGAAAAGAAACTAGTTTTAATGCTAGGTTGCATCAATCGTTGGGTATGGTGGTAGCTGAAAATATGTATGTCTTTCCAAGTTAGGAAGATTTTACAATATACTTTCCGTTCACTGAAGCAATGGAATTTACTCAAATGTTTCTGTGTTCTGGAGAGAACACTTTGTAAAAGGAGAATTTTGAATTGTATAAATCTAGTTAATAAACCATTTTGGTTTTACCAAAACATGCAACTTTTCATTTTAGGACTGCTGTAGGAAGAGGAAGGGCTTGGCTTTATCTAGCACTCATGCAAAAGAAACTGGCAGATTATCTAAAAGTACTCTTGGACCATAAGCATCTATTAAGGTAACAGTACAGATATATGTAGATTGTATTCACTGAATCACTGAAACCTTGCATAGCTGTAGTAAGAGGTTGTTAATTGACAGTTTAACTTTAAGCTTTTTCTTGTAACCTGCAGAGGAGCAATTTGTTCATTGTTTTTACAGTGAACCTACAGAGGAACAAGTAGAATATTTTCTGTGAGAGTTTTGCATCTTCCACCTTGTGTGATAAATTAGCAAAGAGGGAGCTTTATAAGGACTACATTACTATTTATATGATGTCAGTGATGGAAGCTCCATTATAATTGTTATGATGTGCAGTGATGCCTTATAACATTTTTTCTAGTGAATTTTACGAACCTGATGCATTGATGATGGAGGAGGAAGGAGCAGTCATTGTGGGTCTGCTAGTTGGACTGAATGTTATTGATGCAAACCTTTGCTTGAAAGGAGAAGACTTGGACTCCCAGGTGAAGATTAAAGCTTAAATAAGATCAGTCTCTATAAGACTCCAGTAGAATTAAGCACATCCATAAATACTTTGCTGAGATGGGTCCAGAATTCTTAAATGTGGTATGCAGCCAGGGTTTGCTATTGTTTTCACAAGCGGGCATTTGAATGTCTTATGATAAATCAAAAATTGGATAAACTAGGCTAATTACAAGAGATACGTTGTCAAGATCAGTCTGCTAGGGACTGAGGAGAGCTTTTGTTTTGAGGGGGAATGGTGGTGTCCTTTTGGCTTTGGTGTGCGTGGGGAGTGATGTCGCATACCTCTGCTGCTTTAATGAAACAGCCCAGGAGTATAAGGAATGTTTTGAGGTATTTGTGGTCCAAACAAATAAATGCCTTACATGAATCTGTGCTTAACTTACTGTGAGTATCTTGTGATTTGAGACCATGTCCTCTTTCAGCCAATCTGTTTTATTTTTGAATTAGGTAAACTTTGACAAAATGGGTCAATAGCATTGCAGAAGTCTGACTCTCTTTCCAAGCTGTAAATTAAAAATATATGTTGCCATAATTATTAACCTTTTTGTTCTTTAAAAGATAATGTTGCAGAAATTAATGTTAAAATTATCCTGCCTGTTCTACAAATTATGAACATGGTTAACTATTCATGTTTTTATAAGAACTCAAAGAGTTGCTTAAATGTCATATCTCCGTAAGATACTGTGTTTGTTCTTAGAAAGTATGCTTTAAGTTCTTTTTTCTTTTTCTGAGGGGTTTTTTTTGGGGGGGGGGGCAGGGGCATGTTTCCCACGTTGAATCAAAAAAAGTACATAAGTATCCACCTTTTTTAAGTAGCAGTTTATGGAAATGCTGTCAAAACTAATAACGGCTGGAAACTGAGCATGCTGAATGTGGTTATTTTGATGCTTTTGTGACAAACACTAGCTTGTACATTTGCTTCAGCCAGGAAGAATATAAGTACCATCTGTCTTTCTAAATTTAAACTTCAGATGTTTACCTTTTTTCAAATATAAAATAATGCCTGCTGCTACGCAGAATTGCACTGTGAAGGTGTGTTAATGTCTTAAATATATTTTTCAGGTTGGAGTGATTGATTTTTCCTTGTACCTTAAGGAAGCACAGGACAGTGATGGCAAACAGTATGTATGGTGACGTAGTGATTCTAAATTGTTAATGTTTTTTTGTAGAACAAACCTGTCAGACAGTCTGTGGGAGCACATGAGTGCTAGAGATCTTAAACTCTTTTAATCCAGAAAAGAGAATCCAAAATAGATTTTGTTAGCTAAACAAAAGTACTTTCAAAGGTTGAGCCCATGGTATTTTTAACAATACAGTGTGGAGAGTTTGTGTCTTGAGCTGGGACCAAATTAAAAGCACCCAAAATTTTAGGTTGTGTTTTATTGGATACATGATCTGCCAGGTCACCCACTACTAAATCACTGCTTTGTTTTTAAGCACTGTTTCAGAAACACTCACAATTAAGTAGCTGTCTTTGTGGGAGAGATCAATTATGGAGGGGGAAAAAGTACTTTTAGTTGAAATGTTAGGTGAATTAGAGACTGCAACTGTTAGCATCACTGTATCTAGGAGACCTGTAGTGAATGGAAGGGACTTCATAGTTTGTGTGCTTCCTGCACTTCGGAGCACTTTACTGTTTAGATGCTGAGGAGAAGCAGCTAAACAGCTACTTCATCTCCCTCCTGCTTCTAGTTAGCTCAGGCACAAACTTTTTTATAAGAAAAGGAGAAAAGATTTCAACTCAGTTTGCAAGTCTGTGCTGAAAACTCTAGTACAAACCAATACTTTAGAATGAAGGAGTTTCTTCTCAATCAATAAATTCTCACTTTTACAACTAGAGATGGAGGGATTACAGCTGTCCTTGACCAGAAGCATTATGTGGAAGAACTTAACCGACATCTAAGGTGGGATTCTCATCTATTCTAATGTACAAACATTTGTCCTGTTTAGCTTTTCCAGTATGGCTTTGAATGTCTCTGCTGTTAGTCTTGTAGATTTTTGTCTGATATTGAAATGCCTTTTCTGATTGTTTCCCAAAGTCTTAGTTTCATTTTGTAATCTTGCTCTTCTGATGGCATATGCAATGCAGAAAACAAGTCTGTGTAATAATAGTTGATTGTTTGGAGACTTACTAGTGATTAACAGAAGATTTTGGAGATACTTTTTCAGGATAAAACTATTACAAATGCATCTGGAAGTTCATTCTCTAGAGGAAGAGTCTCTGTTCTTCCCCCATAAGTTGCTCAGTGGGAGGAGCAGGCCTCACATACCCTCTTTAACATCAGAGAGATGTTAAGACTGCAAAAGCTAAGCCAGAACAGGGCTGCCAGCTAATACAGCAGGCTGTCAACTGTAGGCAAGTGCATGGTCCTCTCGGAGCTTAAGTTGTACGTCCTGTGGGTTTTTGCCAGCTCGCCAAATTATTTCATTGTTAAGAAATGCAAGATGGTAAAAGTATGGTTGAAGGTAGGAATAAATGTTGAACATTGGCACTACTTGTAGTGGTTTTATGCATCTCTTTTTCCTTGCTGCAGTTGCACGGTCGCAGATCTTCAGAACAAAATAGACTGTTTAGAAAAGACCAATTCAAAACTCCAGGAAGAGGTTTGTGTCTGGTCTGTTAAATATTTTACATAGCTCTTTTAAAACTCCCTAAGAATATACCTTAGGACCTAAAATATTTGAGTTGATACTAGTGAAATGTGGGGATTGGTAGGACTGGCATGAGTTGGCACATGGGGAAAGCTCTGTGGAAAGCTTCTACATTACGTTAGCTATTAAAAAGCTTTTGGGCACCTATTTGTTTTTTGTCTTGCAATGGTGTCTCCACCCAAAAGTAATCATACCACTGTAATGAACATGACTTATCCCCTTCCTTCTGCTCATACACGTGTGTATGTATTTGTCATGTGAATTAAACAGTACTCGGAAAAAGAGAAGGAAAAGAATCACATTTCAATTAGGAAATCTTTCCTAGCTGGGAACTGAAATAGAATCCAGCAGCATACATAATAGTGGTTGGTTTGGGTTTTGTGGTGGTGGTATATGTGTGTATATATACATATACACAGAATGTATCTCTGTAGTCCAATTTCCAATACTTTTTGGGGTATGTCCACTTGAAAATGCCATAAGGTTCCACCAGTGAATGTCAACCCTGACTTGCTATATGATTTCTAGTTCATATCAGAATGAATATCATAGATCACAGATCTGTGGCGGATTTTAGCCTTTTGCACTGGGATGCATTTCTTTGCACAGTTAATATTTAAAAATAATTGATGAGGGCGTGAAGCAGAAGTGAAGTGAACAAATGTTGGTGGGCTTATTAATTTAGGCTGTACAGTGAGTATGGCTGCAAAAGGGTCAGGCAGCTTCTGGGGAGAATGAAAGGGACGAAAGGGGAAGCGAGCAGCACACCTGCTACCAAGACTGAGCTACTAACTTTAGAATTCCTCCAGATGTTGCATGCTTGTACAGTGACTAAATATAGATATGTTCTCTTTGTAAACAGCTTGCAGCAGCAACTGACCGAATTGGATCACTTCAGGAAGAGCAGCAGCAGTTAAAACAACAAAATGAATTAATTCGTGAACGGAGTGAAAAAAGTGTAGAGGTGGGACACCTATTTAAAGATTATGAGGATGCTTAAAATAAGTGATGTCTCTTGATCAACTGTAGTTAGTGCAGTCAAAAGCACACTGAACTGGAATGCTAAGCACGGTTTAGCGTGCTACTGTCTAGATCACTGTTTTTGTGCATAGTATGCACAGGCGTTAGATTTGGCTGTTCTTTACTACACACGTAAATATATACTTGCAGAAGGGAGAAAGCATTAAAAGTATTAGAATAGTTTCTTTTTATTTTTATTCTATTCTTTGAAATTTCAGCTTATTAACGTTTGCCAGCTTATTAATTGTAAAATAGTAGGATTTTACGTGAAATAGAAATATTGTGTTACACACAAGAACTTAAGGCATACTTTAAATACATAGCTTTGTGATCTTATGTGGCTTTTTTGCTGATGTTTCTTGTAGGTAACAAAAGAGGATACAAAAGTAGAATTGGATACTTACAAGCAGTCACGCCAGGGTCTTGATGAAATGTACAGTGATGTTTGGAAGCAGTTGAAAGAAGAAAAAAATATGAGGCTGGTAAGGAAACTTAACTCTAGAAAGTGAAATGAAAGATACAGGATTCTGCATACTTTAAGGTAGCCTTACAAATATGAGACGTATGCTGTGCACTTTTTGCAACTATTCAGAATTCATAAAGAAATGGCAAGCAAGATGCTGGACGTTGGTCATTAACAGTATCTGTAAAGAACTGGAAGTCAGGGCTTTTGGAATGCTGAAAATAGAAGGTCTTCCCCTGTTTAAGAACCTGCCAGCATTATTATAGCAGAGACTAGGATCAAAACACTAAGAGATGCAACTGTCTTCATGGAGGAAAATACGGTATATACACAACAGTCACTTGCACAGTGAACTGCTAATTAGTGACTGGTGAAGAGGCTGCCCAGCTTGCTGAAGCCTATGGCTCTAAGTCAACCCAACTCCAGCTGCCAGGAGAAATGCTTCATCTGACAGGCCGCTAAGTTACACGCTGAGCTCTACACTTGATGCCAGCAGATCTGCACCCTTGCCCTGATCTGGAGAACTGAAATAGTATTTTGGTCTCACTAACTTAATGTATTACTGGAGACCTAACTCTTCTGTAAAATCATAGTTCAGTATTATCTCAGAGTAATACCTAGTTTGTGTATGGGTTATAGGGGTTTTGGAAGTGCTTATTCCTGCATATGACTACGTAGCAGTAACTAGGAGATCTTTTTGTAAGGAACTAGAGAAAGAGTTGGAGCTACAAATTGGAATGAAAACAGAAATGGAAATTGCCATGAAACTTCTGGAAAAAGATACTCACGAAAAACAAGACACTTTAGTTGCACTTCGCCAACAGTTAGAAGAAGTGAAGGCTATTAATTTGCAGATGTTTCACAAATCTCAGGTACGTACATAGTGGAGAATAGAAAGAACAGCTGTAGTGGTGGTCTTTTACATGTTAATTGTGCACTGGGGATGCATATGAAATATATGCATCTGGAGTACTACTTAGATGCAACAATTTTCTTAAGAATATCTATTTTAAAACTGTTTCATTTTTGTATTATGCTTCATTATTGGTATTATATTGGGTACGTTTGGAAAGAAAGTGGGTTTCCTTGAGTATGCTGTGTAGTCTGCCATAGGATCATCCAGCAAATGCTGAGAAAAACGGAGAGCTCTCACAGCGGAGAAGGTGTTTGCAAGGGTCCTTTGTTCTAATCACTGGATGATTTAAAGTCTTAAAAAAAAAAAAAAAAAGACTTACTGCAGCCAAGAACTGTCTTCCTTCTCCTTCCCATCAGTGTTGTCTTGCCTTTCACCTGCACCACATTTAACACTCTTTGCCACAGAAACCAACAATAAGTCTCTCTAAACCAATAGAAAACTATCGGTTATTTTTGTCTATCTCCTGTAGTCTGTACCCAAATGGTCAGCTGAGTGCTATAGCCAGCGGAAAGGCAACCCTGGATTTGGGGAGGGAGGAACTCAGTGGTCAGGCTGGCCTCTGGAGCACCAAACAGTTGTTGAATTCGTTTAGGTATTTCGTTGTAGCCCCTTTGCATAAGACCTGGCTCTCCACATGTAAGATGGTTAGAGAAGTAAAATGAAAAACGTTTTGCTTCCTCAGTCTCTTCCTTACCCTGGCAGTTTTTAGAGTTTACTTCCCCCATCCTTTGTGTCATATATATTGCAGGGGTTTGGGGATGTTTTTGTGGGTTTTTTGTTATTTGGGTGGGTTGTGTTGTTTTGTCTTGGTTTTTTTTCAATTGGACAAAATATATAACAATAGGCATTTCTACAGGAAGTGATGGAGTAGTAACGTTCACACAAAATATACAGAGCTTGTCTCCATTAACTAGACTGCCCCTCCCATATCTGGTGCCAGAAATCCAGAGGGGATTTCTCTCAATTTGTGTGGATTGTTTCCTGACGCCTGTTCAGGCTTTATCCAGGCCTTTGCCTCCTTCACAGATGCACAGAAACTTGCAAGGCAATGGCCAGTGAAACCCCAGTGCTGAGGTATGCCTTTGCTTTCAAAAGCAGTATTTGTTTCGGTTTTGGCTTTTTTTGGCTTCCTAGTTCCATGCCCACTGAGTGCAGTTGTTACATTCAAATCGTAATAGTAACATAATTGATATTATCCTGTCAATTTAATCTGATCATTTCTTTCTTCAAGCTCATTTCTAAAGAGATTTTCGGCTGGTAGCTGATCTCATAGGTCAAAACTTAGTACAGTTAAGTTTTTTTTCTGAGCTCTTAACAAAACAAGTTGGGGAGTGTCTGTTCTGGCATTATCAATATTTTATTTGTACATTCCAGTTAGACCCAGGCATGGCCTGTAACAAGGCAAACATTCTTTATTTGTTGCTAGACTAGATAGTGTTAAGCACCACTTTGTGCTTTAGAAAACTAAAATGTATTACCTGGAATGTCTATTCACTTATTCCTACAGAATGCAGAGTGTTCATTACAACAGAAAACAGAAGCAATATCCTCTTTTGAAGGAAAAACAAATGAGATGATGTCCTCTATGAAACAAATGGAAGAGAGGTAATAATTACAAGCTCAAAAAGACAACACTGAAATCAGTAGAGAGCTTCCAACTGAAACCTTTATAGGATGACCTTCCATACACCTCCTATAGACATCCTATAGACATTTGGGCATGCATGCCAGCATGGCTTTCTTTTTCCCTTCTCCTCCTTCTCACCCTCTGCCTGTTCTCTTTTCCCAGGCAAACGTGCCCATAATTGACCCATTCGAAAACCATAGCTCTTTCCATAGGCAGGCTGTGTAAAAACATGCTGGCTTTAGTTTAAGAACAGGTATGACTCTCCCTTTTGGTTTTTTGTTGGTTTTTTTTTTTTTTTTTTTCAGAAACAGCTGCTTTCAGAGTAATTTTTTTTCTCTACTAGCATTTTCAGTTCAAGCTTTTATAAAGATCTCTATGGTAAATCTCAAAGAACAAAATGAGAGGGTGTAGGTAAGGAGTATGTGAATTGACAACAAATGTACATGTTCCTTACTTTGTAGATTGCAGCATGCAGAAAAGGCAAGGCAGGCTGCGGAAGAGAGATGCAACAAGATGAAGCAAGAGCTTGCTGGCAGGCTTGACGCTTGTCGGCAACAGATGTCCCAACTGGATAGCAAATGGTATTTAACCTGATCGGGGTTTTTTCCTTCCCTTCCGCCATTTCCTTAAGAAGTGGTTTCTTCTTTTGTGCTAAGATCTAAAGAGGGGTAGGTTTGAACTGTATTGGGTTCAGCAAGTATTGACAGAAACTCGCGAGATCTAGGAAAGCACAGTACTTCTGTACAGTGCACAGTTAGCATGAGGATCTTGAAATGCTTTTTCCAGAACATCCGATTTAGAGCACAGAGTGCCAATAGGGATCTGGTCATTCTGACTAGCAATGGAGCTTTCAATTGCTTTTTTACTAAATCAGGAGATACAGATATGGTCAGGCTTGTAGGCTGAGCATCTAAGTGACTGTCATCTAAATGGACTGGGGTTTTTGGAGGGGCTTGGGGATTGGGGAGCATCCTGGTGTTCTTAGGGAAAGCTAATCCTCTAAAGATTTCTAATACCTATAGAAAATGCTTCTTCCACTGTTCAGACTTCAGGGTAGAGTGTCATTTTTAAACATGGCTGTTTAAACACAGGTAGTCAAATATGTACTTGTGGGGATTGGTTTTGGTTTTGGGGGGTTTTTGGGGAGGGGTTCCTTCTTTTTTCTTCTAGCCATTCATTGCTGCTTGTTTTCTGTGACCTGAAAATGCTAATATAGTTTTTGATGTCTGCTGCCGTAACATCCCTGTTCTTTCCTTTCCCAGAACACCACTCTAGTTTTTGCCCTCTTTTGGACAAGGTTTCTTCTTCTCTTAAGTGCTATCCTTAAGTGCTATAGGATATTTTTCTGCTATAAGGTTTCTTAGAATGAATTATTTTTAAATAGCTCAATTCTGGAAAAGGAGTTAAAATCTGAAAAGGAACAGAGGCAAACTTTGCAAAGAGAACTACACCAAGAGAAGGACGCTACCACTCTGCTTAAAACAGAATTGCAACAAATGGAAGGACTGAAAAAGGTACGCACGATGCAAACACGCCCAGTGTTCAGGATTAAAGCTGACTTAGAACCAGTGCAATGTTTGCATCTGTAGTAGAGTAATTTCTTCTGTACCGCTCTCCTCCTCTGAGTGGTTTCAAAAGCTTGGCTGACATAACGCGAGTCTGCACATGAAATGCCAAGAGAAGGAACTCGGAGCAATGAGGGCAGCTTAGCTAGAGGTGGCTGAGGAGGTTTCTGTCTGCGCTGCCTCAGCTGCGCAAGTGTCTGGGCCATTCACCAGTCCGCAGCTGAAGCGGAGGGGGGTAGCTGGGGACAAAAAGCTCCTCAGCTGTCCCACGGTGAGATACCCTGCTCAGGTAGGAAATGTCAAGTTCAGAGCTTTCAGTGACTGTGTGAAGTCTCTCAACTGTGTGTAATGAAGTAAGAACCCGTTTTCAAGCATTCAAAACAACCGAATGCGATTTATTTTTTAAGCATGAACATTCTTAATAATCTGAAGAGAATTTGGTCCTGTGTATCAAGCAGTTTAGATTTTGAAGGCACAATTGTACACCAGTACCTGTCTATAGGCTCGTGTGTGGGCATAGGACTGCTGCATTCTAGCTGTGTTCAAGGATGTTTAAAGCCTGAAAATCTTCTTCTCTGGTAAATGATTTCATTCTTTGCGCTGTACAAGAACCCATGGGTAGTTCACTCGTGTAATTCTAAAAATCAAGCCTTAGAAATAGGTAGCTTTGTAAAGGAGCTTATTCCTTGAACTGCTTGGGTAGTTTGGGTAGACTGTCTGATCCAGGTTACAGGTCAAACCTAGCACACAAAAAACTTGATTTTGTGCTTAATTTTATAGGAACTGAGAAAACTGCAAGATGAGAAGCAGCAGTTAGAGAAAGTCTGTGAGGAGCAGGAACAAGCTCTTCAAGAAATGGGACTTCATCTCAGCCAGTAAGTTCTAGGAACTGAACTCCTGTAAGTGATGTTACCTGGAGGATGGAGTATCAAACTAATACAAATACTTTCAAAACGCCTCCAGTTATAAAAATCAATAAACATGAGAATTTTAGGAGGCAATTACTGTGCATGGGAAACTAAACAGCCATGAAACACAAGTGAGGAAAGATCCTTGCATGAGTAGGCTGGCTGAGATAGGAAACAAAACATTAAATGCTTAGTTCTTACAGTGGAACTGTGCTTTTCCCACATTCTTCTGAATATACTGAGAAGGGGCAAACCCCACGGTGACAAAGCTGCCTGGTGATACTGCGTGTGTCAGAGCTGTAACAGGGAGCTGAGTGAAGAATTAGAGTTTAGATTCAGTGGCTGGACAGTGAAACGACAGGTAAAACTGAACACAACTAAATGTAAAGTCATGCAGAGGGAATTATTTTTTTTCCCCCCCCAGATCAAAGTTGAAGATGGAAGATATTAAAGAAGTAAATAAAGCGCTAAAGGTACTCTACGTCTCATGGATATTCTGACTAAGCATATGCATGACATTTAAGACCTTCAAATTTCACCACGGTTATCCTACTTTAAAAGATGGCTTTTGAAAAATACCAACAACGTTGGTAAACTGCCTTTGAATTTTATTTTATAAATTTGTTTGTATCATCTACAGTGAGGTTTTCATTCCAATTTTCTAGGGTCATACCTGGCTGAAGGATGATGAAGCAACACACTGCAAGCAATGTGAAAAGGAATTCTCCATCTCAAGAAGGAAGGTAGTGGTGTTCCGTGGATTTTTTTTTTTCCTTTTTTCCGTGACAAAACAGAAGTTGTGCTGTTGCACAGTTTGTTAGGGAAGACTGACACTGCTTCCGTACGGGGTGGGCAGAGCGCTGCGAAATGGCAGCAGAGCCTGCCCCGCCGGTGAGCCAGGGGCGAGCAGCTCCCGGTCCTGGAGGGGAGCCGGGCCGCGGGGGATCTTCCCGCTGCACCTGCAGGGCTCTGCGCAGGGGAGGTGCTGCCGGGAGGGCTGGGCCTGCTGGGCAGTGGAGGGAGACGTCAGTGGACTCCGAAGGCTTTTACAAGGTCTGATTTATCTCTTCCTGGTGCTCAGTTTTTAGGCAGCTGTGCTTATTGTCACTCTCTGTTTGTAGCATCACTGCAGAAACTGTGGGGACATCTTCTGCAACACTTGTTCCAGTAATGAACTTGCACTGCCATCGTATCCTAAACCTGTCCGTGTTTGTGACACCTGTCACACTTTACTACTTCAGCGGTGTTCGTCTAATTCCTCCTAAGGCTTTCGTAACCTCGACAGGACCACTTCAACGTTGGAAAAGTAGCCATTATTTTTTTTATTCTGAACTCCAGGCATCTTCTGTGCAGCAGACTGTCTGGTCTCTAGTACTTTCCATTGTAAGACAGAGCAGTGTAAAATAATTTGTAGGGATTATGCAAGCTAATGTCTGTCCAACTGGAATAATTAAGAAAATTAAATCAACTGTAATTTCCCTTAAAGTTCTATTTGAAACTAAACTGCAAATTCACTTTTCTGATTTTTATAGGTATTTATATTCAAGTTTGTATATGGCATTTCTACATTTATTTGACCCCTCTAGACATCGCTGTCTTTCTGCACATTAACGTCAGTTCTAGTGTCTTCGCTGTAGGTGCTCCTGTGTTTCACTGGCTGCTGTACAGTTTTGTATTTGCTCTAAGAGAAGCCGATTTATGAATTGTCCATAGAGCTTTACAGTGGGTGTCAATGAACGTGCCTTCAGTTCACTGCAGAGTCACTTGCTCTGAAGGTCGCTGTGACCACAGTGCGGTAGTTACACAATAAAGCCTTTTGCAAGAACTGAACGCAAGACTGAAGCTCTGATTTTTAACAGCCGCCAGTCGCGGATGCTGGAAGAGAACGTTCCTGTGCAGCAGCGCACGTTGAGGGCTGAAGCTGGTGATGCTGAAACGCATCTAGAGTAGCTGCCCGGCACGCGCGTGCTCACGGTGCTCTCCTGGAAGGTGCCGGGTGAAGCCGCTGCTGTGCGGAGGTAACGAACAGCTTCCCTGCCTGCCCGGGGAAGCAGCAGGCAGTGCCTCCCGCTCGCCGCCTGCCCGGGGAAGCAGCAGGCAGTGCCTCCCGCTCGCCGCCTGCCCGGGGAAGCAGCAGGCAGTGCCTCCCGCTCGCCGCCTGCCCGGGGAAGCAGCAGGCAGTGCCTCCCCGCTCGCTGCCTTAACCAGCGAGGGCGTCACCGACTGCGTGTCTCTGGCGGACGATGCTGTTCTCAAGCCCGAGCGAGACTCTGCTCAGGGCTGGGGCAGCAGCAGTTTGCGATGCTCCAGCTCCGCTGCTGCTGCGTGTCAGGGTGGCAGCCGTCCAACCACACCGTCACAATGGAGGCCGCCCTGTCCCCAGGAGCGCCCATGCTGCTCCACGAGCGCCACGGGAGGCAGGACAGCTCTTGGCTGAAGTGAGCACGCGCCTGCGTACAGGCTCGCCCTTTCACAGGCGTCACTTCCAACAGCACAAACCACAGCAAGATCCCGCTCCGCCCTCTGCTTAGTGCCCCCCTGCACAGTCTGCGTTGAGCTGGGCCCTGGCCCCAACCCTGCTGCACCAGTGGTTACTCGCTGCTGTCAGCATCGCGTGCAGGGACAACGCTGGGGTGTTTGACCTCTTCCAGCTCCACTGCTGCACAAGGGGATGGGGCTCTCTTCACTGTGGAAAGGGACCCTTAGGGAAGAGTGGTTAATTAAAAAGGGGAAATAAATTTGCTATGGCAAATGCATGGAAGCAGATTCCACATTATTCCAGAGGAAGCTGCAGTGCTCAGAGCTGTAACTAAGCTGCTGATAAAACCACATCTTTAAGCCTGATGTTTGACAAGTTGGATTTATTGACACGTGTGCACTCAGCTGCCCAGTCCCGATGCAGCACTTCATCTCCAGAGACACCTCTCAGCCCCCCCTCGCAGCCCTGGCTTTAACGTGACCAACGCGCATGCGGCACCTGCAGCAGCGGGTGCTGGTTTTCCCCACGTTCCCATCCCACGGGGCAGCTTTCGGGCGAGCGCTCCCCTCAGGAGCGGTCCCAACGCTCAGGGCAGAGGCGCCGAGTGCCGCCATCGGGGGAGGCAGCAGCAGTGACGCTTCTGCAGGCACAGCCACCCCACAGAAGGTGGAGGTCAAGAAGGAGTGAGTTCCAGTTTTTAAAAGGAAGATTTATTTAACAAGTTTCACTTAGCGCAATACACCTAAAAAGGAAATCACGATACAATGAAAGATTAAATCAAGGCCTCAGAATTTTATACGAACACCAAGACCGAAATCCTAAAGTAGCCGTATTGCGTCTCAACACGTTTCCCCCATTAACTTAAAAAAAAAAAAGCTTTAACGTGCCTTACAGGATATTAAAAGAAATAAACTAGAACTAACATGCCAAATGTTCACTTTGAATTTCAGACACAGCTCCTATATTGTTTCTTTACAAAAAAGCATGTCTCTTTCAACATGTATTCAAAACAGTGTCGGATGTAATATGGTATAAGAGCAACATTTAACGTAATTCAAACAGCTTTAACCTAAATACGCTTACTGCTTAAATACACTCCTACAACAAAACTAACTTGAGAAACGCTCAAAATTGTTTAACAGTTATAGTCTTTACTCAACTTGGTTATTACATCCTAGATGAATGTTCATTTCTGTATGTTCAAAAATACTGAACCTGAAAGGTTTTAAAATAACAATCCTGAATTCACTTACAGTAAAGCATAAATCACAAGCTTGTATTGCAAAACTGTTAAACTTAGTTTTTTGTTTTTTTGTTTTTTAAAAAAGATTTGACCAAAAGTCAGCGATTGGTTACATTCCCCAGCCACCACTCATGTTGGACATGTTCGACATGCCGCCCATGCCGTTCACTCCCATGGACGCGCGGTTCCCGCTGCTGTAGTAGCTGCTGTTCATGGCGCCCTGGCTCCCGGGGTCTGAGGGGGAAAACCGACAGCAGGTTCACAGCCGGTTCAGGCAGATTCGAAGCATCGCTCCCCCAACGCCTGTCCTTGCTGGGCCACCGCGTAAACACCATCCACTGTGCCCAATACTGCAGAGTGTCAGTTCACAGCTCCGTACCCAGGGTTAAGGTTATTGGTCGTTCAATGAAAGAGCCAGCTCCGTCCTGCCCTCCCTCTGAACGCAGCGTTTTCACCCCTGCTCCGCAGAGCCCCCCACGCACCTCCCGTTCCTACTCATGCACTTAGACCAGGTTGGTCTCCAGCTTCCGTACCGAGCAGTCACCGGAGGAACGGAAGTCTGGACACCGGCACTTCCGAAACCATTTCCCACATTTCCCCCCAGCTCCAAGTTCCCGCTTTGAATCCGTTCCCCCCCCCATTCTCCATTAGTTCCAAAACTCACAGTAGCCAAGTCTGCAGCTGCCAGGGCCTGTGCTGCCCCAGCTGCCCCACGGCCCTTCGACACCCATGAACAGCACCTTAAGGCATGCTAAGCCGGCTGCGCGTGGCCCACCAAAAACCAGTGCAGAAATGCGCTTACCATATCCACTCATGCTGCTCTGACCACCGTATCCTCCTCCGTAACCCCCACTCAGCTGCTGGTTGGCTGGGCCACCGTAACTGGATTGGCTTCCTTTCAAGTTAAGGACAGAAACGTTAAGAGCTCGCCGGTCAAGAAGTCTGCTCGCTACAAAAACCCACCCCCACCTGACCAGCAGCCCCTCTGCCCTGGCACCAGCCCACGCTCTCACCCAGGGAACTTTCTTCCTAATAGAAGGTAACAAGCTCAAAGAAAGCGACCAGGCTTCTACAGACAGCTCGCGATTCTCAAGCACTTGCTGTAAGGGTTTACTTCTGCCGTTTCCACGCGCTGTTCCTAGCGGGATCGATCTGCTGTTGTGTATAACACAGCTCCCAGAGACTTACGCTTGGCTGCGAGTGACCTCACCGGAGTGCTGCCCATGACAGCGCCCAGCCCCTCAGGAGGCACGCCGACTCATTAACGAGTCACTCGTTTGTACGCGCTCCTGACAGACTGACTGCTGTTCCAGACTGCTTGCGCATCACAGCCGCACTACAGGAGGCCTCTGCTTAAGCTCACGAACTACTGCTCTTCGCCTCATCGCTTGCCTACGCTCCCGCAAGACTCCTCTGTAGTTCAAGTATCAGCCTTAGTCTCCAAACGTTTTGTAATCAAAGTGCTATAAAAGCAGCAGCGTATCTACACACGCCCACACGCCCCCACCCTCAAGAAACAAACGCCCCAAAACCAACCACCATCTTAATCTCTAAGAAACCAGACAAGCCGGGTATCAAGAAGGGTATCTGCTCTACAGCCACAACAGTGGCTTCAGACTTGTGTTGCAACGGCGCATTTTAGATTCTCAGACAATTCTGGAGTTTGCTACAGCAATTCAGACAGTTTCCCCAAATTCCAAGTAGGTTTTCCCTCACCACCAAGACCAGGCTTGAATGGCAGGTCACAGGCAGCAGATACACCCTCCATCGCCAGACGATGTTCTGGTCTCCAACAAAGGGAGGGGAAGGAGAGTGAAAGGACAGGGATCTCCCGCCTCGCTTCCACACCACCACGCTCCCAGGAGCCGCTCATCCCCCCACGCACACCACACTCAGCACCACAGCTAATTCAGCCTATTCATCATTCCAATGTATTCCCAAAAGGTTTATATACCTGGCAATGTGCTAGTGTTCCAATCTTGGACTACCCCTTCCGATTCCTTGACTGTGTGATTAAGACAGAATGTTGAATTTCAGTTTTTATGCCAGGCACAGAATAAGCAGGAGCTGTATAACATCAGCCAGCTTCCTTAAACATCAAGTGCTTGTTCAAAAGCGCAGTTAGACTGTTTGCACATACCCATTCCTGCCATCATTTGACTGCCATAGGCACCACCACTTCCTCCCGCTGTAGAATTCAAGAAGAGTTCTACATATCTGTGTTCTGGAAGGAGAAAGTTTTGCCATGAGAGCATTTCACGCCAAACCCACGCACAGTCTGCCTCACTGCAAGTAAGGCTGCAATAAAACCGTTGGCATTCCAGTTACAGCAGATGCACTACACTGCAGTGCTGTATTTTCCCCAAAGCCACGTATTCGCAACAGTCGTACTTACGCATATTTGCTTTGTCTTTGGACATCGCAGCCACTGCATCCTCATGAGTAGCAAATTCAACGTCTGCCTCTCCAGTCACTCTGCCATCTGGCCCGATCTCAATGTGCACTCTTACAGGGTTCAGAGGTGAGAAGAACTACACACGGAACAGTCACACAGATTAAAACGCACCAATGCGACAGTTCAGTTTTACAGCAAGCCGTTTTCTCTACAGGAACGCTCGTCAGCTGCGGTGCAGTTGACACGTCCGGCAACGATCACAGAATCTGAAAGCCATGCACTTGAGGGCAGCTTTGGAACTCACGTTATAGATGTCGTTCTCCGTAGCTCTGTAAGGCAGACCTCTCATGTGGACGCAGTGGCCAGTCGTGCTCTGGAAGGTGGATCCCCCGTCGCCGTATCTGTGGTCCGACATTCCTGCAGAGAAAAGAGTCCATTCTAGGTCTTTCAGATGTATTTTAGTTTCTTTTGAGACGTATTGAAAGTTCAGTTACTATTCCTATTAGAGAGATCTTACCTCTTCCAAATCTATCAGAACCAAAACCATAGCCATCATTATACCCATTGTAGTCATCATAACCTCCATAACCTATAAATAGATTGGACAACATGTTCATTTCAACCACAGAAAGATCCAAAGGGACACGAACACACTGCAGACAACTAGCATGAGAAAGTTCTGTCTCTTCTAGGAGAAATAAAGCCGAGGACACATACAAACCAGTAGCTACAAAGCAGGGAAGACACTACCAGGTCCAAGTGTTGCTGCTTCTCAGATGAGCAGCTCCCTCTTGGACTTCACATACTTACCCCCTCCGTAAGCTCCACGCCTCATTCTTTCCAAGCTACTTCCTCTACCAAGACTGTTATATCCCCGCGTAAGACCAGGTCTGTCGTAAGGACCGGGTCTCTGCATGGCCAACAGCTTGCGTGGAGGGTCGTAGTGAGTGCGCACTTCCGCTCGACTACTCTTGAAGATCTCAATGTACCTAGAAGCGTTTCCACAGAAAGAAGTCAGTCTTTAATTCCTGCCGCAGACACCTCACAAGTTTACATTACAACAAGCCGTTTAGTCATAGCCTCGAAACTGGCAGTGTATTTTAAGCCAGGTTTCTTTACATTATGTAGGCAATGACGTACTATTATAAGCACTATGTTACTTTCAAATCAGTGTATTTTCAAGAAATTACAATTACTGAAGGGTTTACATGCTCCTCGTACTTCACAGTATCCCAACCTTAAGGGCGGGGGAGCAATATTGATTCCCCACCCTCCTCCCCCCAATTTAAAGTGTTAGTCAAAAAACGTAGGAGGGACTGACGTCCGCTCAACTCAGCACTGTTTTGCTCATGTGGCAATGTAAACAGAGGGTTCAAAACTCGGCCTCCGCCAAGATTTTAACCCATCAGGATGCTACAAAAAGCTCTGCATGTGCTCGTGAACCCAGCCTATGCTTCACTGATTCAGCATAGGCAAAAGGTGCATGCTTCAATGAAAAATAGTCACAAGTAAAATAGAATAAAAACCCTTTGTGACAATTTCTTGAAAGCTATGCTTATTACATTGAAGATTAATACAGTAAGAAAATTTGTTACATTTCAACTTATAAAACAAGTTTAGAAAGTATCACATTTTCTTATGGTAATAAGAATACTGTGCATGTCTTTAGAGCTAAAGGCATAATTGGTGCTATTTGAGAAGTTAAAGCCATAGTCTCTCAACTTCGTCGCTTTCAAGCTATCAGTTTTGCAATCCTCCAGCACTACCAAGTTTCCAAAGCACACTTCAGCTTAGCCCAATTTTATCTTTCGTTTTGGGTAGATCCAAACAGTGCCAGACGCACACGAGCAATACCTTTACTTATCACCGAGTTAGAGACCAAAGTACTGTTGCTATTCAGATGTTAACACTTTCAGAAGAGAGAATATGGATTTAATTGTTTACCATAAGAAAAGTGACAGAGCCAACCAACCATCCATCCCCACCTGTGCCCTATTCTTTCCTTGTGTTTCTTTAGAGCCTTTTCAGCTATTTCCTGTGAAGCAAACTGCACGAAGGCCTCCCCCGTACTCCTCCCCTGGAAGTCCACCGGCAATGTTATCCCATTTGGCACGATTTCCAACCCTTCAACCCAAGGACAAATAACCCCAGTAGGGGGGCAATATTAACATCACAAGCCCAGTCATGAGTTTTTCTTATAGCTTTAAATACACCAGAATTTTAACACTTGTAAGTGAATGGTATGTTGATTCTAGAACACTAGAAGAAAAAGCATGTCAACAAAAAGAGATCCACGACCACATACCATTCAGTTCACGTTCTTAACCCACCCTGCAGAGCACAGAAACGTTCTGAGTGTCACAGACAACTCCTCAGATAAAGCATCTAATGCAGGGTGCATTAAGAAGTTCACATATTATTACAAACCTCTTCAATTCTGTGAAAGTATTTAAGATGAACTTTTTAAGATAACTTAAATTCAAACACAGCAAGTTAAACAGCTTTATGTAACACAAGTATTTTTACTAGAATTCACTCAGTAAAATTATTAGTCTTATGCAAACAACAAGTTTCAGCATTAATTTTATCTTTAGGAGTGCTCAATTAAGAAAAAAATCATGAAGTAATTTCAAAAGTATTAGTTTTTGAACAGAAGAGGCACATTTTGTATATTAAGCACATTAACAGTTTTTAAAGCTTGAATCACTTAACCATGTAAGAAAGAAACAATTTAAACCGCACATGCTTAGGAATTGATCTTGTTCACAACGTATTACTGATTCAGAAAACAAAAAACAAGTTCTGAAGTTGTAAAATTGGAAATACTTCTACTGTATTTTAAAGCAAAACAGTAAGCTCAATCATATCTTGTTATAGCAAAACATTCCAGCTAGTTTTAACACTCACATTTAGAAATCTACTACTTTGAAAATACTACCAAGTTAAATGCTAGATAAATTAACAGACTTCATTCTTAGGCATTTATAATAGTATTCCAGTTCCTAAAACATACAACAGCTGCAAGAAAGTGAGAATGAGTCAATACAAGCCATTATCTCTTCATCCATAAAAACTTTAAGCCAGACAACATCAAGGGGCTTTTTTTTCCCCCCTAGGAAGGGGAGTGGGGAGAGAAGAGATCTGTACTTGGGTAGAGTTCAGCAAGTTGGTTTTTTCTGGAGTCTTATTCAATACTACATCTACGTTTATAAGCAATCATGGGCACGATGCACGCCCTTCCTCACATCCTGCTCCTTGCACTGAGCCCAGCAGTAAGGGTGTTCTACATCTTTCACTCAACGGTGTGGACCAGCTACGACTGTGGGTGGAAATATCCTCCCATCCGAGTTGTTCACTTTTAATTTAGAAAGCAAGACACTTGTTTTCTGCTATCCTTACTTGGAACACTATGTGTAAGTTAAACAGCTTTTTGGAGTTCCCTCAATTACTTAATAAACAAGTACTTTAGGAATTGATCCCTCAAGCTCAGATAACTAATGAAGAATTGCTTATTTACTTTTAATACCCATCAGTATACTGTTGGAAGTACTACTGGGCAGTCCGTGGTGTTTTGTTTTTTTAGCATAAACCAATAGTACTACAGCTACTACTTTTATCCCACATACCTGAAAAAAACTGTACAATTTCTTCTTTACTACAGCCAAATGGGAGTCCTCTAAGACGTACAAAACCATCATTAGCCGTATCAGGGCTGTTGGGACCAGTATGCTTCAGAACCCAATCCATTTCAACGTTGTTTGACTTGAAAACTGTAAAAGGCACTTAGAATTAATGCATTCTGGAATACACAACAGTTTTAAAAGCCATTTGCCTCGAAACTAGTCAACTTGTGATATACAAGTCCATTTGTCCTTTCACATGCATTTTAAAGAGACAGAAAAGCAATTAACCAAAAACCCATCAAGCACAAACACATTTAGTCAGTTACTAGTCCAACTGAGTCAAACCTTCGACATATCTGTGTCCCATCGTTTCTCTGTCTTTTTTCAGTGCCAATTTCACATCCTCCTCTGATTCAAGTTCAGCAAATGCTTCTCCACTCGGTCTGCCCTCCCTGGTGTAGATGAAACGGATGCCCAAAGCCCCGTTTAGAATTTTGCAATCTGAAAAAGAAACAGGAAGGCCAGAACTAATTATTACAGGAACACCGTGACTTTTAGAATACATTAAACTTTTAAAAGGAAAGAACAACAACTCTCAAGTTATATCAAGATAACAAAACCAGCAGTTTTCTTGTTATAACTTTTAGAGTGACCAATAAACCAAGGAGTTAACTAAAATGAAGTTACCCTTCTTGTCAAGTCTGAAGATTAGCAAAACATTAAGGATAAATGCAAACTAGCTCTCTATTTTCAAAGCTCTGCTGCCTCAAGTTGAATGCGCTACTTGCTTTTGATCGTAACTGACTTACTTTCTCATCAGCATGGAGTGAAATAAGGAAGAGTAACAATCAGTGTAAGCATAATGAACTAAATCAGAACCAAGTCCAAATAGCCCAACTCCTGAAGCAGCTTTAAAACCTCCAGTCACTGCAGAAAGCATGCATTTATCACCACTGTTTTCTACTGCAGGATGCTAATAATTTGGGGGAAAGGACACGACACACTGAACACTTAACGCCAGAGAGCCTATTAGGACAGCACCAGGAACTAACCTGATTTAGTTCAACCTGAAGCAATAATTTTTGAAGTTTTCTTTAAAATGGGAGCTTCTCTCTTTTGGCTGCTCAAGAAGCTAAGGCAGTTGTGGTTCTCCCAGCAAGTCGCAGAATAAGTTTCTTTGTGCCTAGTTCCCGCTGGTAAAACCACAGCCTTCCACACTGCATCCTAGCTGAAGCACTTATTGCATTACAAACGTCATTAGGTACTGAAGTGCCCTGAACGCTTTCTGAAACTGCTCACTGCGGCATTCCCACTGCCATAGCGTCCCCCAGAATTAACAGAGCCCGGCCCCTCTCCCAGACCCCCTACCCCATAGTTTTGCTTACCGGAGAAAAACCTCTGCACCTCCTCGGTGGAGCAGGACCAAGGCAGCCCCCTGACTTTCACCACGTATCCCTCGCTGCTCTCCGTGTTGAGCATCACATTGGGGGTGAGGCTCGGCTCCGCCTCAGCTTCTGTGGTTGCTGGAGAAGACGAAAGCAGGCCCTTTGAGATGCCGCACAGCACGGCCGCCACCCGCACCCCCTCAGAGCGCCCGGCGGCCCCCTCGGCCTGCGCCCACCCACCCCCGAGCCTCCTCTACCTCGGACCGCTGCCCGCCTCACACACACAGAGCCGCTCCCGCCCGGCGCACGCCTGGCCCGCCCCCCCGGCCCGCGCCCAGCCCCCATCCCCGCACGCACACATGGTGGGGCTCCGCGGTGGTTCTAGGGCTCCGAGCCTGATCCGCTGTCCGGAGAGCGCCTAGTCCCAGTCGGGCGGCAGCGAGCGGGCGAGCCTGTGGCGAGAGCGCGCTAGGAAATGGCGGCGGGTACTCCCGCTTCCGCTGGGCCGGGCCTTCCGCCGCACAAAGAACCCCAGCCCCAGACACCGCCCTGGAGGCCCCGACGACGTGCGGTCCCCGCCGACGCGCACAGCGCCCGCGGCCGGCCGGAGAGCGGCGGGCGGGCGGCCGCCGAGGAGCGCGGAAGGCCCGCGTCGCTCTCCGCTGCCCAGAGGGGCTGCGGCCTGGCTGAGCGCGAGGCGCGTGCGCGTCACACCCGGCGGGGCCCTGCCCCGCCCCCGCAGGCCCCACCTGCGCATGCTCTGTAGTACCACTGCGCTCCGCCGCCCCGGGACACGCAAACGCTCCCCGCGCCGCTCCCGCCAGGTTGCGCATGCGTCCTCGCTAGTCTGTTTCCACCACCCCCGCAGTTTGTGCGCATGCGTCGCCTGCCTACCCCTCTGAACAAAGCCACGGCGCGGACTCCCGCGCCGAGCGCGGGTCGGCCCTGCGCGCATGCGCCTCTCAGCGCCGCTCTCCACACTGCGCATGCCCCGGAGGCCGCTCCCCCCCGCCCCGCCCGGGGCCGCCGGTGGGCGCGGGGGGCCGGTCCCCGCTACCGACACTCGCCCCCCCGCGATGCACGGAGAGCGAGGAGTCTGGCTGAACAGAGAGGTGTGTGGGAACTAGCACTTACCAGCTTCAAATGCTGACGCTACCCCACGTGAAACAATCTGCTCGCTTCGGTCACTGAAGCCTGGTGTGTTTGTGGGAGATGGGGAAAGAAGAGACATGGGTCACAATTATCATAAAAGAAAGGAAAATATAACTCCCTCCCATCTCCTCCAAACACACCAGACCTAGCTAGATTTCACCCTGAATCTCATCATTGTAGAGGCAACAGCAAGTTACCGGAAAGCTGCACAGCCTCAGGCAGCTGCACCCGTGGAGCATTTAACTACCATCCACGAACCCTACACCCCCTTCCTCCGCCTGGAGAGAACAAGCAGTTCATGTTTCCACTGGCCGTTGCCCACACAGGTGATGGAGAACCCATGCCAAGAGCTAAACACACTCCACAAAACCCCAGGCATGCCAACACTGACACTGGAATTTCGGAGCCGCGAAGCAGAGCTGCTCACAGCGGCACCTACCCCCTCATCCATGCGTGTTTCCTCTCCGCTCAGCGCCAGAACTAACTGACAGCCCCAGACTGAGCCATGTCGCTGCCTGCCTGCAAATCCTCATGGCTCATCTCTCACGTAACTACGTAAAATGTTTAGTTTAACAGATACCAACCCGGACCACTAACAACTACCTCCCCCCCAAAGCTGGATGCTTTCTGAAAAAGAAAAAAAAAAAAAAGGAAGAGAAAATAGGATGCTCTCAAAGTTTGTGTCTGTGAACCAAACATGGAGAATTCGTTTACGCTAATGCAAATCCAATCAGTCAGTGGAACCGTTTTGGGGTAGCTTCCTGAACAAAGCAGCTCTGCTTCATTTCGCTTGCTAAACGCCGATTTTAAAGCCCCTGAAGGCAGCACTCGGCAGCCCGCGGCGGCGGGGAGGGGGCACCGCCTGCGCCTCCGCCCGGGGAGTGTCGGCGGGAGGCGGCCATCCCGCCCACCGGCTGGCGGGAGACTTAAAGTGGGCTGGAGCAGCCGGGGGCCCCGTGTGCTCCCGCTCGGCGCCGCCATGTCCACCCCGGCCAAGCGGCACTGCCGCAGCCCCGCCAGCTCCCTCGACTCCAGCTTCCAGAGGCGCCTCAGGAAAATTTCCATCGAGGGGAACATCGGTGAGCTCGGGGGGGGAGGGGAGGGGCTGGCGCCGGTGGCGGCTGGGGCTGGGCCGCCCTGCGGTGGCACGGACGGCGGGGGGGAGGGCGGCTGGGGGGCCTTTTCCACCCACCGCTACAGGAAGGCGGGGGGTCTGGCTGAGGGAGAAGCGCAGCCGGCGCTCCCCCGCTGCCGCCGGGCCGAGGCCCGCTCCCGGCGACCCTCGGGAATCGGCGCTATGGCCGGCGGAGGGGAACCCCGCCGTCCCCGTCGGCGGCTACCCGCCGCGCGGGTGGGCTCTAAGAGACCGAGCTCCCCTCCGCCCGCCCCGGGAGCGAGCGCGCACTGCCCGCCTGCTCCAGGGCCGCGCCTCAGCACCGCGGGGCCGCCTCCCGCCCGCGCGCGGCGCCCCGGCCCGTAAC
>VZTQ01005670.1:55455-83979 GCA_013400755.1 Pelecanoides urinatrix
GGCCGCGGCGGGGGCTGGCCGTGCTGCCGGCCCCGCAGGCGGCGGGGGAGGGGGCGAGGGGCCGCCGCAGGGCCGGGCAGGGCGAGGCGCGGGAGGCCCCTGCGCCGAGATGGCGTCCGTGCGGGCCGGGCGCGGGCTGCGGGGAAGGCCTCGGGCAGCCCTCGCAGCGCCCGAGGGACGCCTTCGGCCGGCGCGGGAGCGCTGACAATGGGGACGGCAGCGGCTGAAATCCCGCCAGCCCGACCCTTCCAGAGCGCCCGTTGGTTTGTGCGGGCTCAGCGCGGGCGGGTTGACTTGCCGGATCTCGGACGGGCGGGGTGGTGGGGAGGGCCGCAGCCCGATGCCCCCTGCGAACGGTGTTAGAGTCGTCAGCCGAAACAGCTGGCGATGAAACCAGCTGCAAGGGAGCCTGTGCGGCTGAAGGGAGAAGCGGTGACCGCAGGACTGCGGAGGCGGGGCGCCCGCTCACGGCTTCGCTTCCGCCCGGTTGGTGTGAAGTGAATCCCTTTGCTAATCCCTGTTGAAGCCTTTGCATTTCTAGCAGTGAGTTAATGATAGTTTCTGTCTTCTTATAATGTACATTAATAATCATACACTGGGGTACATCTACCATGCGTCATTTTATTAGTCTGATTGGTCTTTTTAGTCCCCGTTACTGCATTTGAATAATGAGGGAAAATGGGTTCTCTGTTGTTTACACACCGTGATCCACGTGACTTCGTGACTTTGAAGAGGGCTGTACTGCCTGATTTCTTGCTGTCTAATTTTCAGTGATAAATAAAGTCTGGGTTGCCCAAAATTTTCTTGATCATATGTTTATTGTAGTCAAACAGCATTCTGACATAAGTTTTCCTTTTAGAAGTCTCTTAGGAAATTAAAATCTTCCTGTGTTCATACCAGGAAGAAGTTCTGCTGCATATAAATTCTTCCAGGGTTAGAAGAAAGATCGTATGGCTTTTTTGCAAAGATGTAATTGCTATTAAGTGTAGGCAAAATACCTGCCTGCCATGAAACTTGACCCATCTCGCAGAAAGTTGGGTACAGCACTTCTAGGGGAAGAATGAGACTGTGAACAGCAGAGGCAAACAAAGGCATAAACAGTTATCAGAAGAGTTGTAATTAGCCAACGTATATGTGGTGTTTGAAAGACGAAAATGATTAACAATTCAAATGGAGTTATTATTAACAGCAGCAGCAGCCCTTTTCCTGAGGGGCCATCTCTGGTAAGTGCTTTTGCAAGTAAAGGTAGTCCCATGGCACGTGAGCACTTGCAAAGAACGGGAGAGGGGATGAAAATCTTGCTGGAAACATTTGATGCAGGATTTTATTAGTTTTTTTGAAGCAAGGAAACAACTATGTATGTATTTGACACATGGAAACATGCAGGTCTTGCTTATATTATTTCTTCTAGGGCTCAAGCACCATCAGTGTTTCTGGCTTTTTTGTTTTATGGTGCCAGCATGACACCTGTACCCTCCTCTCCAGCAGACACAGCTGAACTGTAGCGTGTCTGTCAGCAGGTCTGTTGGCAACTCCAGCCGCGGCTTCAGGTAGTTGTTCTTCTCTAAAATGGCTTTGTTCTACTGCCCCGTTCCCGCAAAGGGGAAAGGCACACCTGCAGCTCAGACTGCTGGGGAGAGGAGCTGCTCTCATTTTCTCACTTGCATTCCCAGAAGATAAATTTCACCTCATTCACATCAGCCTGGGGGTGGGGCTGTAATTTAAGCCGAGCTCAGCTTGTTGGGTTTTGTAGAAAATGGGCAAAGAGGTGGCCTCTTGGGTAGAAATCTGCTGGAGAAATGATTTGCCAGATAGTCATGCAGCCCCTGTGCAACGTCCCCAATTCCCTCAAAGCTCATGGCGAGCAGGGCTGGGAGCAGAGACCCGCACCAGGACAGCATGAGCGCCGGTCCAACCTGCAGAGAGATGCATGAAGCTGACTAGACATGTTAAGTGTTAAGCTGGACCGAAGGACCAAAGTAAAGCTCTTCCTTGAAACCTGCTGCCTGCTCAGGACATTTCTGTTTGGTACCAGTCATAAATCTCTATTTGTTAGCTTGCTTAAGTTTCTTTCCTGGGTAAGGAAATAATGGAGAAAATCTGCAGCTCTGGTTCAAGGGTTTTATAGGCATCTAAGCCTATAGGGAGACACTTTGCTTGTCTGGAAGTGATGCAGAGGCTGATCTCTGAGTAGGTTTTGGAGATACTATTGCAATGCAAAAAATAATTACCAGTAATTCTTTTATGGGTCAGTATTTGACATTTCAGGGAGAACAGTGATCAGAGTTTAAATATCTTCTCTAAAAAGATTACAGAACTCATTATCCATCATCCCGGCCCCATCGTTCTATGCGCATTCCCATTCTGTCTTTCCTAGCTAGATGTTATCCATTTGTTCTGCTTCCTTCAGAAGCGTCATTCTTCATGTCTCAGCTATGTGTGTTGTGTGTTCCTTGCATTTGCATATAAGCATGTATAATTCAGGATCTTACCGTTAACCTGCAAACCTGACTAACTCCCAACAAATAAAACATGCTTTGTCTGAGGTCTGAAAACGGGGGAGGCATGGAAGTCTCACACTACCAATGCTTTGTATGTTTCTCTGTATATGTGGCCTCTAGTCAAAAGCCCTAGAATTCAATTATAACCTTTCTGTCACTACCCATGGCTTTAGAAACAGCCTCTAGCTGTGGTGCTGTGACAAACAGAAGCTAAACAATGCTATTAAATATGCATGATGTGTGTTCTACCATATTAGATAACATGGCCATGTTCTGATCTGCTAATGCTACCGATTTACAGCTTTGCTAATGCAGCCTCCCTCTCGCTTTTGCTTTGGGCAATTCAAGAGGCTTTGTGGCTATACTTCACCCTTACTTTCTTCCTTTTCACCTGTTTTGTCTTTATTCATTACTCTGAAAATGGTGGTCTGCAGCAGAGGCTGGGGAGGAGCTCCTGTTTCCCAGCTCTCCTAATCTGTAGTTCGCTAAGAAGCCAAACCAGTCTGGAAATCCATTGGAGGGGTTGACAGACACTGCTTTAGTGAGAAGCAGATACCCAAGTCCCACCTCCTCTCTGAGGTCACTGCTGTGCTGTTTGAGTCTACCACCCTTCCCTTTATACCACCAGCTTATCCACTGCTTACGCTCAGCATCCTCTGTCAAAAGGAAAAGGAAGAATTGCCTCCGTTCTGCTCCCTTGGTGATCGCATCCTCTCAGGCCTCAACTGGGAGTTCACCCGTCTGATGCTTTTCTGTTCATTACTGTAACTCAGGCCTGTTATCATTTCAGTTTTGTAGCATTATAATTACGGCAGTTGGCAGAATACCTTTTGCTTTTTACTGATACGGCTAGCTACCTTGCTGTGAATGCAGTTCCAGCAGTAGAAAAGGTGTCTTCTACCAGCGTACTTCAGGTATCTGCATGTTTTGCCTGACTCTGAGCTAGGTGGGCATGAGTCAGCTCTGATCCAGAAGCCATCTGGCCGTGCAGTGCTGTACTGAGCTCATCAGGCTGCTCTCGGAGGTTTCTTCGCTCAGGCAGAACATTTACGGCTCTTTGTCGGTTCAGCCGTGTACCCGCCAGGAGAGCGGTGGGCCAGTGTCCATTTGCATCCGCCGCAGCAAGCCTCGTCTGCATTTCCTTACGCCCTCCCAGAAAGAGAATGACCTGTAAAGCTGTAAATCCTTTACAGTGGGGTGACCGAGTCCAGCCTTTGGAGAGTGTGCTGCAGCATCTCTATCAGGACAGATGTTATTCTAGCCACCCGTGTTCATGAAAGGGAGCCTATTTTAGCCACTCACCAACTGAGGGCTCAGGAGCAGTGACCACAGCAGCTCACTGGTTTCGTCCTTGCTGACATGATGATCCCCGACATCCAGCCCTTGCAGGTGACGTTGCCTTAGCTGTCGGGGGTCACCCAGCTTTCTCCTGTCAAGCAGTGCAATCTCAAAGCAATGCAGCTGATGCACGTGCTGCTGGCACAGATCCTCTTTTATTCCCTTCAGGAGTGCTCTGTGCGTCCTCCGGAGTCCTGACCCTACTTTTGTTCTTCCTACCTAACTTTCACTTCTAGCTCTTAGACCCTGGAGGTCCCTGAACACAGAGTCGGGCACAGCTCCGGCAGGGGCTGGGGTTTTCCTTTGGAGGGAGGGCGTTCACAGAACGGCACGTTAAGCCCTGTCTGCCTTGTATATGCTATGGCTCTGCCCTCACCAGGGGAAAGATGGATTCTTGGTGCTCTCTTACCACTTACAAGTGATAAGTACTGGGTAGTATAAAACCGATGAAGATGAGGCAACCTTAGAGCATGGACTTTCCTGGCCTCCCCGTCTTGACCTGCTAACACACAAAGTGGCAGATAGCTTTGGTTTTGCTTGGATTTTACCCTGTTATCTAACCCAGGAATGGTTTTTATTGCATAGACCTGTGGCCCGTGGTAACAAAAAGGGAGTATTTGCCTGCGGGCAAGGGGCCTGCTCTCACAGGCCTGTCTGAAATGCCCCGCGCCTCCATCCACGGCTGCGTCTCTTCTGCGACGGCGCGGCGTTCAAGCCACAGTGCTCTCAAACCGCAGTATGATGCGGATCAGCCACAGTCACGCTCTTCACCCCAGCCCATCTCAGTCTCTCCAGTGAGGGTTGTGCTCTTGCACCTACACCCTCCTATCCCCCCCGAGCAAAGCACTCCTTCCTCTGGTCTTGCTCTGTCATGCACCCCGCAGATCTGTGTGTCCGTACGCTTACTCAGGTCAAGAGGGTTCTGGGTCTTACTGCCCAAATGTTCTCCTGAGTTTTGGCATTGATGGATACATCATTCAAAACGACCGTGCTGCACACAGGCAAGCACCAAAACGCTGTTATGTTGACAGCGAGGCCTCTGCAGACTCAGCACATAAAATGGGTCACTACCGCAGTTATTTCAGTTACACAACTCCAGTGTCACTGCCTTTCTTCTTCCCTGCCCTTGCAGTCACTTGAATGTAAACAAGTAAAACTAAGACAAGGGGATAAAAAATCAGGATGAGGAATGGAGAGGGGAAGGGCAGGCATCCCACAGTACTGGTCTGAAGACGAGCATCCTCACAGCTCCAGCGGGCTGGTTCCCCAGAGCTCTGATCCTGGAGCTGCTGCAGAAATAAAGACCCATTGAGAAGTCTGGCTCAAAATTAGCATTTGAATTCCCTTGTAGTCTGCTGTCAGATGGGCAGGAGGTGGGTGCTAGACTTGGTCTCTCAGTACTGATACACAAAGGTGGCTTTAAAAGGTCCTTATTTTTCTGAGGGAAAGAAATGCATTGCTGAAACTACGGACACTTCGTGTTTTCCTTTTTCTTCTCTTTTCCTTCTCCCTTTCTCCTCTGTTTCACCCCCTTTCCCAGATCAGGCTGAGCTGTAGATAGACACGTCTGGGTATTGTTAGCCCAGTCTGACCTACTTCTTTCCCTCCCCTTGGCCCCGTGTTAGGGATGCTGGTGCTATGGAAACCTGGGTGACATGCCAGTGCCACAAAGCCAGGGCCACCAGCTGCACCCTCCTCTCCCAGCCCCACAGGCCCTTCCCCTCCCAAACACACTCCCAGAGAAAGTCGGCAGTGTTGCTTCCTGGGGAAATTCGAGGGTGTGCTCCATCCATTCCACCAAGCCACGCTCCGGAGGGACGCAGTTGCTCTTCCTCGGGCTCGGGAGAAGGGTGCATTTTTTCCCTGGTCCCAGGGCACAGCATTTTGGTGCTGGGGGCCACGTGTAAACCCGCTGGTGTCTAAACCAGACCTGTCTGTGCACGTGTCCTGCACGGGCCATCACACAACGGGTAGGAAAGTACACGTGGGCGCTCTTTAAGTTTTCCATAAAAATAAGCTACAAACTTCTGCAGCGCGGTACAAAAGCCTTACAGGAACCTGGTCAGATTCCTATGAACACAGAAATGGGAACATGTGGGTGCCGGCTATCCCTGCAGCGGATGGCAGTTGCTTTGTCAGGGGGACAGAGCTGTGCACTTCCATCGTCACTCATTTGCTCGTGTGGGAACAAGCCCCACTGGGGGACGGAGGCTTGTTTACAAGTTCAGCCCATACGTTTCTTGCGATACAGAATTTCTCGCTGGTTCTGCAGGTTTCCTTTGCTCTCTGCTGGCCTCCCGTCTGGCTGGCTGTGGCTGTATCAGAGCGGATTTTCTTCCAAATGTCTCACGCCAAACCTTTTCCTCCCCGTTGCTGACACGGAACTGGCGGCCATAGGGGGAGGAAGAGGAAGGAGCCCGGGAATCCGCAAAGCGCTTGCAGGGGGCTCTTGTGCCTGTTGTAAGCCGTCTGCAGGAGATTTCCGCGGGGCTCCAGGACTCCCCAGTAAGCTTAACGCCAGGGCCTGGCCCGGCGGAGATGAAGCAGGAGGACTTGTGCCGAGTGCCGCCACGGCTCTCTGTGCAGGCAGCCTGCGGGGCCGCTGCCCTGGGCGCCTCTCGGGGCGCAGCCGGGACGCCCTGGGCGCCTCCCGGGGTGCGGTGACCGAGCCTCTGGCGCAGGCTGCCGGTGCGGGAGGAGCTGGCTGACAGCCCCCCGGCCTCCCCNCGGCGTAACTCACCGGGCCAGACGAAGACGAAGGCCGGGGGGAGCCGAGCTGGCTCCCCGGGTCAGCCCCCGGCGCGGCTGCCAGGAGGCCGGGCAGGAGCCGGGGCGGGGGGAGCCGCAGCGGGGAGCCCGGCCCCTCGCAAGGGGCCGCGGCGGTGCTGCCGGGCGGGCGGGTTGCCCGCACAGGGCAGCTGGCGGGAGGGTGCTGGCGCCCGCTGATGGTGACGGCCGCAGCGCTGGGTGGCCCGGGCAGACCCCGTCCCACGGCGCAGCCCGGCCCGTCCGAAGCTGGCTCCGCTGCAGAGGGTCACGCAGCACCGCTGCAACGTGCTGCGCGGCGGCAGCGTTTTGCATCGGGTGAATCCTGAAACACCGGCTGCGTCGTTGAACCACGATGGTCTGGTGCAAAGTGANCGCGTCCCGCCAGCGCCCTCTCCCGATCGGAGCCGGGGCGGGAAGCGGGGCAGGCAGGGAGCTGCCGGAGCCGGGAGGGGCTGGGGCTGGCGCTTCGGCCGGGCGGGCTCGGGCACGGCCCGGGGTTCCGCTGCCCCTGAGGCCGCGGGCGCAGCAGCCCGGCCCCGGCGCTGCCGCCAGGGCAGCCGAGCCCCCTCGGCCGAGCCCCCTCACNCGGGTTGCCCGCACAGGGCAGCTGGCGGGAGGGTGCTGGCGCCCGCTGATGGTGACGGCCGCAGCGCTGGGTGGCCCGGGCAGACCCCGTCCCACGGCGCAGCCCGGCCCGTCCGAAGCTGGCTCCGCTGCAGAGGGTCACGCAGCACCGCTGCAACGTGCTGCGCGGCGGCAGCGTTTTGCATCGGGTGAATCCTGAAACACCGGCTGCGTCGTTGAACCACGATGGTCTGGTGCAAAGTGATTTTCTCCGATGACATTTATGGAGTAGCAGAGTAATGACCGATCCCTGGGTGGAGGGGAGCAGCTTTCCTTCTGCTGGAGGCACCTGAAGCGACCCCTCTGTCAATTGTTTGAAGGGGATGATGTGCTGGGCAGTTTTTCCCTGGCAGAGCTAGCGGCAGTGGGCAGAAGGGCCAGAGCCTGGCTGTGCTGCACCAAGATTTCTAACGGTCTTCTGTGCAGCCAGGGGGAGAAGCCGGCTTGCCACAGCCTCGCGGCTGAGTTAACTTCCCTCCCCAGAGCCATTCTGCAGCCCTGGCGCACACAGAGCCGGGACAAGCGGGGCTGAGGGTAGCGGCTCCAGGCCGATACAGCAGGGTTAGGAAACGGGTTGCAGGGTAAAAGATGGAGGTTGTGTCTGCAGAACTGGTGAGCACCAGCTTGGACTAACCCGAGGCAGCAGGGTTTTGACACAGAGCCAGGACCTGCACCTGCAGCTGGGGCTGGTCCTTCTGTATTAACCCTCTGGGAGGTGACTGGTTATACTGGTAAAAAGGTGAGGACTGAGAATTACCTTCAGGAGATGGCGGGACGTGTTAATGTAAAGGCTAAGTAAATTCTCACTGGGGGCAGGTGGCATGTCTCGTCCTCCCTGGCCTTGCTAAGGCACAGCCGGGGTTAAATGATGCTCAGCCTTTTCCAAAGTGTATTACCAAAGCCACCAGGAAAACAGTTATTTTGTTGTTGTTGTTATTGTTGTGACACCCAGGGGTTGCTGGGAGGATGGGGCCGCGCCGCACTGAAAACTTTGCAGAGGCAAGTGCTGTACAGTTATTTTTGTTTGGATTTAAGCCTTCCCCTGCAGTGTTTGCCAACTTCAGTGCTGTAGCACGACTCCAAGGCAGGAGAGCCCGAAAGGGAAATGGACTGGGGACTTTACTGGATAAGCCAATTTAAAATGCAGGGAAGGAAATGAAAAAACCTGAAAAATTAATAACTTCTTCCAATAAACCCCTGCCTTTTGTTCTTGCAGTCTAGATATGGGAAGGGAGGGGAGGACAGCGGGCTTTAAAATGTGGTTAGACTGGCAGCATGTTAATGCAGTTATTTTCACTCTCCACATCTGGCGTGAAGTCCCCGCGTGACGATGGCACAGAGCACTGCTGGTTTTCTGAGCTGTGTCACTAACGTGAGCAGACCGATGGCCAAAAGCATCAGCGTTGTGAACGCTGAGCTCCCGTGAAAATCCAGCCCTTCCTGCCGGAGAGGGACCTGAGCACCGGCCAAACCACCCAGCGAGGACTGTTTGGTGCTGAGCGGCTCAGCCCCCAGTCTGGGAGCTCGGCACCTCGGAAAATCAGCTTCTCCCTACTCAGAGCTCTCCTCCTGCGGGACGTAGGGTCGCAGGCTGCATTGCGCTGCACGGTGGGGAAACCAAGGCAGCTGCCTTGCGCTCAAATACTCGTGGTTTTGTTCTCTGCTACTTGCAGACCCACCCACCGCAAGCTCAGTGCCTTTTTATTTGTGCATGTTGTCGCTCAGCAATATTCAAAGTTATACATGCAGTGGTGGTTATGAGTTTGCGCAGTCTGATTTACATTTAGCCACAGTCAATGGCTAATAATCATTGCAAGGGCGCTAATAGACTTTTGCACAACATGTTGGTGGCTGCTCCTGTTTATTCCTCGCCTCTTTTGTTATGCTTCAGCCCACATCTGGTTTCAAACAAATGCCTTTCTTAGGTGTGGGCCTTGGAAAACTGGCATGAACCCGCGTTCAGTGCCTGGGCTGAAGGCAGAGCCGCTGGAGGAAGGGGAACACATGGCGATTCCCTGGGGCAGCTCACGGGGAAGCTCAGGCTGAGATGAGTTTGCTTTTATGTGTCTGGTTTTCCTAAAATTCTCCCTTTTTTGGAGCGTTGTTGTTTCTGCATCAGGCATGATGGAGCTGCCAGATACGGAGCACTTGGCACAAAGAGTGCCGTGGGGGAAAAATACCTCCTGAAGAGCTCAGCAGTTCGTGCTGGTGCTGGGCAGCGGGGAGGGAGGTGTTAAAAACTCAGGTGAGGGTGGATTTGTTGCTCGTGCTGTGTTAGGTACAGCCAGCCTGTTATCCGTGGGCAGGAGGGAGCAGGACTCGAAGGCGAGGACCCTGATGAGGGACAGAGGAGCAGGTCACGCTGTGAGAAGCTGGAGGATGTTCAGGCCCACGTAGTGAGAGAGGAAGAAATGCAAAATGCCCAGGGCTGACGCCGCGATGAGAATCCAGAGAACTCCACTGCTGAAGTATATCGGGGCAAGCCTGGCAGGAGAGAGGGAGCCTGCTGAGAGCCAGCACCGCTGCGCCCAGCCAGGAACCCTCCCTCCCTCCCTGGAGAAGGGGGTGGGAAGGCAGCCCCTGGCCGTGCCCTGTGCCCGGCCTGGGGTCCCGTGCCCGGCTCCCGCCTCGGGGGAGCACCCCCCCCACACCAGCCTTGCCCCGTATCTGCATTGCTGGCCCCAGCCCTGTACCCATGCCCACATTATGCCCGGGGGAGAGCTTGGCAAGGCTGAGTCATGCAGGGACCCTGAAGCAACCAGAGGGAGTCTGAGCTTCCCCGAAGCACAGTATGTTCCCAAATGCGAACCCCCAGGGGTTGCTCCAGGCCGGCACAGGCGCTTACCTTTCTGAGGACGATGCCCTGTATCCCGTAAAGTAGCAGTAGCGGGCACAGAGATAGAGCAGACCCAAGGCTGCAGCCAGACCTGCAGTTGAGAGAGATCGCAGTGACCATCGCCAAAGGCTTTTCAGAGCTACTTTGAGCCAAGCAGGTAGCCCAAAGTGAAGGAATAGAGACTCTGTGTCCTCCGGCTCTACCTTCCCATCAGAGACAGAATTACTGCCTCATTTATTGTTCAGAAGGTGAGCAGGACCTGAGGACTGAGCCAGCACTCAGAGGAACAGATCCAGTGACAAACCAGGTAACGGGCTGTTCTCACCTTGATGGAAGAAGAGTCCAGCCTGCCACAGAAGTGCCAGGAAAATGGGAAAATATTCGGAGCAGTTCACCCTGGCAGGAAAGAGGAAGGTCATAAACAAGGAAAAGGAGGAAGATCTTCCTTTTGCTTCCCCTAGCAGTTTCTAGAGGCTGGAGGCTGTTGCTTTTTAGAGCTGATGTCACCATAAAAACCTCCAGGCTTGCACCTTTCCCACAGTTCCCGTCTGACCTTTATTCACAGGAATTAAGCAGTGGGAGGAACTGGGTCTCCAGGGCACAAGAAATTAAGTAAAAGATGCCCAGGTCAGACGGCGCACAGAAAGGCTCTGTGAACAACCCCCGCTGCCCCTTCCCGAGTGCCGCAGCTCAAACCTGGCTGTAAAAGCCCCAAAGCCCAAAGCCAGCAGGGAGGTCTGCCCCAGCAGGCTGCAGGCACGTCGATGAAGTGCATCTTAAGCAGATAAGGCCAGAGCATCTTGGGCTTCGTGCAGGAGTGGGAGAGAGTGCTTAGCTGTTTGGATTGTTTGTACACCATGCCCTGTCCCCCCAAAGACAAAGTAGCAGGATCGAGGGATGCTGGATGAGCCGAGTCTAGGCTGGCAAAGGAGCCGAGAAGGGGATGGCTGAGGGGATCCTGCTCCTCCTGCCTGGTTGGTTTTTTTTTCAGTGCTCAGCTACAGCAAAAGTGGGAGCTTCCTCCCTCTCTGCCTCCCTCCCCACTGCAGCCCTAGCACAGAAGTCACGGCAGAGATGCTGGATTGTGGCTATCCCCATCCCAGCCCCAGCTGAGATCTCTCTGGGAGCTTGTCCTTCCCAGTGAGCGGGGTTCAGAGGAGGGCTGAAGCTGCCTGAGGCTTTGACACTGCTTGGCTAAAACCAGCCTAACTCTCAGGCACCAACAACTATGTCTTTAGCAGCCCTTCACTCTGCAGCAGAGATTCCTGTGTGATTTCTATCAGCAATGGCTGGTGTGTTTAGGACTCATACCCAGTCCTAATGCTGGTTCTTAAGCCCATTAACTTAACCCCAGGGGAGGTAACTGCTGAATTACAGTCCCGAGAAATGAATGGCAAAGGGGCAGTGCCATTAGACATGAGATCTGGCAAGCATCTTATAAGAGGAGTTTCTTACTGTGCTCGAAAGATCCTCTCAAATTCAGGTGGGCCTGAGATCTTCGGAGGAGAAATGCCAAACTTCCTCCTAGCATAGATCACCTGGAGGAAGAAGTAGGCTGCAGCAAAAGAGAGAAAAGTAGCAGTGGTCAGTCCGCTGCTGGGCATGGTGGGGCCGGGAGACTGCCAGAGGATGGGGCAACAGATCTGCGGTCTCCTCCTAACCTTGCACCCCTGCACAGCAGAGAAAGCGGGACGAAAATCCCAGATACGTTTCAGACAAGGAAAAGGAATGACCCAGTGCAACAGTGAAGCGATGAGTATGCAGTCACGTACCACCGGCGGATATTTGCTTTCTCTTTTGCATAACTAACAGATCATCTACTATCTATAGAAATTGTTACACAGTTCAGATGCACTTTGTTACTGCCAATTTTAATTTTTTTTCAATCTTTAATTTTTTCCCCTTCGAAATCCTGATAGCTGATAGGGAGGGAACTGATGCCGCAGATAAGCCACCCAGACACTGAATTAAATTGTCATGCAATGTGGAACTGCGGCTGGGAGATGTTCGTGTGACTCACTGCAGCCCTTTCTTCCACCTTTCCGCACCGCAGTGCTCTTTGTATGCTAACATCTACACAAACCTCAGGAACTCTTGTAAACCCATTTTTCAAAGAAAGGAATTCTTCATGTTTGCAGAGGAGAAGATCTACCAAGAAATTTCTGAACTGAGGAGGTAGCTCAGTTCAGAGGAGGGGCTTCCCAGGCACTCCTTTTGTTGAATACGTTTCAAAACCCAGGATACAGTCCACTGTCTGAAAAGTGGGGAAGTGCCAGTGCCACAACAGAAATGAAATGTGGAAGTGAAAGGAAATCGGTGGAGGTACGGTAGACTGACCCAGCAAGTATTTGGGCATGTGCATCCGACAGTCCCTACCTTGCTCCAGGACTCCCAGGACTGTCACGGCAGCCAGCAGATGAATCTGGTCCAACATGTTGACTCTTCCAGACCCTAGAAAATCTGATTTCCTGATCAGAAGCTCCTCTGGCCAGGTTTAGTCCTTGCTGACGCGGCAGTCGGCGGTGGTAGCTGACAGCGTATGTTTGCTCTAATTGAACAGGGAAGATTTGTATGTGGTGCTTAAAACCAGGAGGAGTCTGACTTGCCCATTACCGTATGCACCGTGGAAATGTAAATCGGCAGGGTGAAGTCTAATGGAGTATTTCTGTTCCCACCCTCCCTTTTCCAGGAATGAGTTATGAGGAAGTGGGAAAGCCAGCAAAGAGCTAACGTGAGAGATAAGAGAGGGGAACTGGGAGCTCAATGGGAGGACAAATCTTAACAGCCCAGCAATCCACTCCCCCTGGGGCATCTGGTTTAAAACCGCTCCTAACGAAGGCCAAGGCACGTCCCTCTTGCTGTTGCATGAGAAACTGCAGCCCCACTTGAGCTGCTCGGCACCACTCGAGCAGCAGGACAGGCAGCGTTTCAGGTGTATCATGCTGTCGTGGTTTAACCCCAGCCGGCTGCTGAGCACCACGCAGCCGCTCGCTCACTCCCCCCNCACAGAAAGCGTGCGTGGGGCATGGAGCACGACTTACAGCCACGACACTGAGACAGCATCGAATAAAGCCCCTGAGTGAAAAACCCACTGCAACGGTAAGACAGGATGTGATAAAGTATGAAAGGTACCGATCTGGCTTGCATAGTGATACTTTATTTGGGGGTGGGTCCTGCAGAATGACTGTCAGACACTGCCGGAGAGGGTTTCAGAGCTGGCCCTGGTACTGGAAAGGCTGGGAGCTGTGCATTTAAGGCTTCTGATCAATCCTCAGCCAACTTAACTCTCATCGTAAACACCAGAGAGAGTTCTGTGTGGGTAAAAACCTGCAGAATTCATCAGGATATAGCAAAAGGAAAATGATGTTTTCACATATCAGGAGACACCCACTCGCCTAATTCCTGTCTAACAGCGCAAAGCTGGCATGGCTGCAAGCTGCTGAGACTGCGGCTTTGTTTCCCTCCTCTCCCTTCATTCAAAGCATTTTCCCTTCAGACCAGGGAAAAAGGAAAGTGAGTTAAGACAAAGTGATCATTAGACATCACTATTATGGAAAAGAAGATCAGATTAAAGCAGTTTACAGAAATTACATTGTATGCTTGATGTCCTTGATAGACTTTCTAAGAACCAATAAGTTGGTTCCAGTTTTCTGCCTCTCTATAAGGGATAAAGGCACCCAAAGAGGCTGTAACAATGTCCCAGCTTAGTATTTCTCCAAATATCAAATACAGACACCACCATTTTTCAAGCACCATCTGTAAGATTAATTCTTTCATCTCAGAATTAATCCTTTTTCATTCCAGTGACTCTTCAGAAATACAAGGAACATGGTGTTTTGTTTTCTCTCATTTAACTGTCAAAGAAATGAAGGACTGTCCCGTGTCAGCTCAAAAAGGGCAGAGGTCTCACGGTGCTTAATGATGTTTGATTTCCCTCTGCTCCTGTCTGATTACAGCCCACTAGCAAAAGAAAATATAAAGCAAAACAACTGAGCAAAAAAGATCCGAGCTTACACCTCCATCGGATGACAGCGCAGCGTAACCTGCATCCAAAGTGTCAAATATGCGTAAGGAAGCCTGGGCCAGGAGGACCTGTAAAGGCTGCCATGGAGCACTCCTGCTCCCCAGATCATCATTAGATGCAAAATACTTCTAGTATCATCTAAAGTAGTCTAAATATAATAAAGGCTAGTAGAAACATGAATGAATAAACAAGTACGGATGTCTCTTCCCTCCTCGTCCCTCCCCCATAAGCATAATTTTTCAAGCTGTCTTTACCTCCTGCAGGGCACAACATTCTTCTTGTCCCTGTTTGTCACCATCAGAACTCGCCTTATTTTCTGTTCTCACTCGGTGTCCGCAAGGAGCAGACACAAGAACCCTCCTCCCAGCGCCAGATGCCCTTGGATGACGGGCCTGTCACCGGTGGAGAGCCTCAGCATCCTGCGGACCGCGGTGCAGGGGGTGCCACGGCAGGCTCTGGCTGGCAGACACGCTCCCCCTCACCGCCCCGGCCTCCGCCACCTTCCTGCCCTTTGCATCTGACTTAATGACTACGCAACTGCACGGTGACTCAGATCACGCCGCGAATGGAACAGAAAACTCTCCGGTCTGCAAGCAAAAGGAGACCGGCTTGCAGGAGACGTGCTCGCAGGCAGCTCGCGAGCCCAGCTGGCGGCACGGGCACCGCATCCCTGGGCTCCGCAGTAGGAGAGGGGCAGGAGGGGCAGCCGGGGTGGGGAGATGGGGACAAGGCGTCACCTCTGCCTTCATCTGCCTGCAATGACACTGAAATAAGCACACTGCAAAACCTCACCCTCCGAGGTTGACACGGCCGAATTTCCTCCTAAGCAAAGACAAGTTCTGCGGTCCCAGGCTCACCGCGGGACGGATTTGCTGAGCGGGAGCTAACGAAACGCTGTGCCCTCTCCCGCTGCCCGGCGGGTACTCTGCTCTCCAGGTTACACCGTGTGATTGCCGCCCTCCGATCACGGGGCGGCTGGACCTGGCACGGTCCAAATTCCTTGTGCCTCCCACTGAGTCATCGCTAGAGGCATTTCTCTGTGCCTGTGGTTGCTTCTGCCACCTCTTCCTGCAGCCATTAATCCTTCCTGCCTCCTAATTACCACTTTACCACTGCAGGGCTGCACTGTGAGCTGGACTGCAACACCGATGGGGATTAAAAATAATCTTGGGAAGAAAAATAAGCAACACAAAAGGCTTGGAGGAGTTTTAAGCATCTGCAGAGCTTGCAGTGCCTATTACTCTCCATGAGCAGTGGGGCAAGGAGAAGCCAGCGGCTCTGAGTCCAGCACCATTACATGCAATAACATCCCCCTGGAAATGTATTTAACGAGAGCACAACGAGGGCAGGAGCTTTCTGTTCGTGGAAGAGGGAACATTCTGCAGCTGAGCAACTCACCCTTCCGCTGTGAAGCATGGAGGCTCCTCGTCCTTCCAATCGTATTGTAAAAATATGGAAGTCTTTTCTAATCTAGTTGGCGCTTGTGCTTCCTTTCCCTTTGAATTCTTTTGCAGCCACTGAGCATGTTCAAACCCGTGACCACGGAACTGCTTGCGAGAACAGTTAGTGTCCTTCTAACAGCCGCATAGAAAAAAGAGAGGGGTTTTCATTCAAAAGAATTGAAAGCCACACAGAGAAAAAAGAGTTTTTCTAGTTCAAGAGAATGAAAGAGAGCTCAGCCCCGAGCACCGCAACCTGTTCCACTAAGAGCTCCTCCGGCCGGGCCGGCGGCACG
Organism: Pelecanoides urinatrix; assembly: GCA_013400755.1. Lineage (NCBI taxonomy): Eukaryota > Metazoa > Chordata > Aves > Procellariiformes > Procellariidae > Pelecanoides > Pelecanoides urinatrix. The sequence continues at coordinate 71,283 of VZTQ01005670.1, forward strand.
CCTTCCTCACCACCCACGGCACGCTGACGCAGACCAACATGTGTTGAGATTTTCCTGGAATTCTTGGATTTGGCAGCTGTAACAGGAAGGATGGGCTAAAAACTTGGCAAGAAAAGGCCAATTCACGATTTCATCCCTTACGCAGTTGGCCACGTGTGGCCATTCCTAGGAAGCGGGGAGAGCTGCGGGCGGCTCCTGCTCTGCGGTTCGCACCAGGCTCCCAGCAAGGCGCGAGCTGGCTCAGATCTCCTGAGCGTTTTGAAATGTTCTGCATTTGCAATAACCTTAAAAACTTTGCATGACAAGAATTACCATGTCTTCCTAAAATGTGCATCTATACAGAGGCTTCTCCTCCCAGAAAGTAAAATAGCAGGTGCTTAGTTTCGCCAGCAGCCTCCAGGCTGGGATTATGTGAAGCATCCCCCAGAGTACAAACTCAGCATCTATCGGAGGCGTGCGTTAGCCTGTTGATATAGATGGATTTCAGACAGATATTCCTGAGATTTCCATATCTGTGGCGTATCAAAGAGGTCACGTAAATATTCTCAAATGATTAGTTACAGCAAAATTTCTAAGGGCCAAACCCATCTCTGGGCTGCTTTAACGCTCTGCTTGAATGCCCCTGCATGGAGCAGGAGCATGGCCGAGCGCTCCTATTGACAGCGCTCCTCAGCTCAGGAAAGGTGAAGGACTTCACTTTAACGGGGGAAAGCATTCAAAGTCATTTTCTAAAAAGCAAGATGGAAAGCCTAGTCTTTGGGAAACTACATAAATGAGTATATATACTCATTTAGTTAGGGATAATTTGGAGAATTTTTTTGGAAAGCTTTCTTCTAAAGGAGTTTGGTGAGCTTTATCTGTATGCATATTAAATCTGACTAAAGGGCACATCCATGTAAAAGCAATGCCAAGACTCTCCCCTTAACCCATCATCAAAAGGCACTGATACAGGCAAATGAATAATACCCCTTCTTTTACAGTCAACATATGTTAAAAATATTAAACCAGGCAAATTAAACCCCTCTCTTGTCCTGCCTTGTCTCATGTTATTGTCACATGAGGCAACTCCTTTCCATGTGTTTTGCCAATTTTCCTATTCCCTTTTCAGCAGAATGTCAGAAATAGCATGAACAAAAAAGAACGCCAGAAAGGCAACTGCACTTCTGGCCAGCTCGAAGAAGAATGAATCTCTGGAGCGGTAAGTGCATATGGCAGGGCGGGGGAGGATTTCCTTTTGCAGAGGGACAAACAAGCCTTTCAAACATCTTTGGCAGCTCCTATGTTAACACACACTTAGTATTATCCTATAAAGATGTGGGGAAAAAAATTGCAAGGCTACAGGGCACATCGAAATACATCAAAGGCTGAAGAACGGTCATGGAGTGCAGCTTCCCTTTCCCGAAATTATAGGGGTGAAGAAATAGAGCTATTTAGCTTTTCTATCTTGTCTGGACCAGAAAGCTGGATGCCGGCCAGCCCTGCCGGGTTATGAGATAGAGCTGGGCAGGGCATCCGTGAGGGGCTGAGTGAGGGCAGCTCTAAGGAGACATTTTTTAGGGAGGAGATTGGCATTCCTGACCAGCATGGGCAGATAAGTCCTACCCCCAGCGTCTCAAGTTGGGGGGCACCACTTAAGGTACCAGCAGTGGAGGCTCCTTCTAGGCCTTTCCCTTTCTGTCCCCGCTCCTGGCTTGCAAAGCTGGGCCAAGAGCCGCCCCAGAGGTGCCGCTGGGACCAGGCACCCATCCTGGCATCCGTCTTCTTCCAGCACCTTCTGAGCAAGTTCAGCCTCTCCAGCCACGGGGGTGCTGGCCCACGGAGGCAGGCAGGTAGGGGCTGTGTCATGGGAAGCCAAGACAGACAGACAGACAGACAGACGGGGCTCTAAGTTAGAAAATCTTGCTCTTCCCAGAGGCCTGTGAGAAGCAGCTGATGAGCTCATTGAGGACAGGAGCTTTTGCAAAAGGCAGTCATGGAGGGGTGAGCAATCCCACCCCGGTACAAAAGAATTGCTTTAAAACCAGCTGGGTTTATTTTTACAGTGTGAAATGGTTGCATGATGCAACTGTGTAAAATAGAAAGACCAGAAACAATGCTAAATACCAAAGTGGCCTGCACACCCTTGCTTTTAACCACTGGGAGGCTGAAATGGCAATTAAGTGATGTTACTTCGCAAACTATCTGCCTCACGAAACCCAGAGGCCAGATGGATGTTGTCTGTAAGGGCTCTGACAAGAAGAGGATTCACCGAGTGACACCGGGCAGTTACTGAGCTCCTGGTTAGGGCTGTACTACTTGTACCCTGGAGCTCGGCAGGGGAAAAAGGCAGAGAGAACCTCCGTGATCTGAGGATTTCTTGTAGCCCTTGCACAAGAAGTATTTCACCACTTCCACCACCACTTTCCTGACGTAACTCCACTGCTCTCTTCCAGCGAGGTGCATTCAATGTTTGTTTTAAGGAAAACTTGCTTTCTTAGTGCTGCAAATCCCTCACAAGCCATCACGCTTTCAATATGCTGTCTGCAAAACATGTAGACTTACTCTTTTTGATTTGTGCTTGTGACGGCAATAAGCAAGATTGGCAGTACCGGGATGTGGATCCCGCTGCCCGTTGCATCGCATTTAAGGAAACCCATTTTCCAGCACCCATCTAACTGCTCCACACTGCACGGGACTGGGACGCTGCCTAATAACTCTGCATGGTAGCCACTTCCACGAAGAAAATCCTCAATGCCCAAGTCAGCGCTCAACGCCTCCTGGCGACGCAGGCTTCTGCCTGCGGGACAGCGTTCATCCCCTACCGCTGCGTGATCAGAGTGGCTTTTATCCAGGGTCTGGCGTGGCAAAGCAGCGTTGAACTCAGCACACAGGAGCTCGGTCTTTGGTATCTGAAAGCCCTGACATTAGTGCCGGTCATCGCAGTTTTACATCGCAATTTAGTCCTTTTGTTCAGCACCTGCAGAGATCCCAGACTGATGCTATGCCCTGGGCAGTTTCAGTGATTACATGTAACAGCTTGTGCATGTTATTCACTGTCTTGGTCTTCTCATCCTGAATACCCCTCTTAAATTTTTGGCTGTTGCTATAGTTCTGCAAATACCAAAGAATAATTTGCCCTGCCCTTTGAGTGGACAAAAGAGCTCTGGTATCTGTGTGACAACTAAGCTTTTGGCAGCAGGAATAACAGCACTAGAAATTAAAAAGAAAAGCAGATTATACAAGAAAGGGATTTAAGGGAGCTCAATCTCAAATTCCTGCAATTGCCCAAGAGGAGCACTGGTGTCTCGCAATCTATTTAAAAGATCTTTCACTAAGCCACGTGCCACAAAAAGAGAATTAGCAATGACTGCTCATCATTTGCTAATATAATCCAATGCTATAAGGATATTGCCTAGGCCAAGGCAGCCAAATAGGATTTTAATTCATTGACATCGGCAAGCCAGTGATTGCGTACTGTCTGTATCTGCCCGTCTGCCAGAGTTCCTAGTGCAGGCAAGACTAGAAGTGATAGTTATGAAGCACCAGAGAGCTTCTGGGACTGGCTACAGCCCTCCAAGCAAGGAAAATCCCTTCTGAGCAGCACCCAGAAGGGTACCCTCACCGTTACCTGTAGCAGGGACGATGGGCAAGAGAACGGGGACTTTAGCTTGAAACTCCATTTGGAAAAGTGTATCTGGAGGAGAAAGTGGACACACAAGGGCATTTATTGTACACTAACTTTAAGGATCAGTCTCACCTTTTCTAAAAGAAATGCCAACAGACTATGCAGCAAGGCAAAGTCTTTTATTTAGTCTGATAAATAGCAGGATGGATGACAAGTAGACAATAAAGTCCTTACAGAGTTATCCTTAATTCAAGTTTTTGTGGGAGGTTTTATTAGGACACTACTAGTTTCTATAATTTTAACTTCTGTCAAAGAAGGATGTGGCTATTCAGGAATACACAATCCAGTCTGCTGGTACAGGACTTACCAGGGACCGGTGTTTAGGTTATTACTAAAGCAAACAGAAAAATCTTCGCCCATTATTTCCAGAGGTTTGATATTTAAAATAGATTAATGCAGTCAGCTGCTATCTGCAGAACACTTTTTTTTTACTCCCGTGAAAATGAGTTCAAATTCTTCCCAAAGTCCTCTAATGATCAACCCTTTCAGTATTTAACATTTCTTGTACCTGTGATCTTTTTAACCCTAAATATTGAGTTTCTTAACCAGATATATACATATAGAATTTATTATGTGTATTTTTATTACTGATAGATTTTTATTATACATAAAGATACAGATTTTAAACATATATATACAAGTGTGTGTATATATACATTAAAAAATCTATAAAGAGCTGTAAAGCAGAACCTGGTTTAGTAAGCAGTTTAAAAAATTAGTAAACAATTAGCAATAGGTTTCATGTTAAATTTAATTTGGGGATTTTTCTGAGTTTGCGTCAGATCTCCATCTTTATATTCATAAAGCTAGGAGGATCTCTTTGCTTCTTTTTGCTGCCTTGTAGAAAGGTGTCAGAAAACCTCTAACAAAAAGTCTACCTGGGATTACAGAAAGCTTGCAGCTCCGTCCACTTCCATCTTGGATAGGGGTTGTCCAGCAGGAACAAAAGGAAAGACCCTTGTCACTGAGTTGATGGACAGATTAAAAATGTACCTGTTCACTGGACAAAGTCTTAGACTAAAATGTCCCAAAATAACAAAGGAAGCTGATGATGTGCTTTTGTAAAGTAAGTCAGCGACTGATTCCAGTTCTACATAAAGACACTTGCAAAAAGGAGAGTCTAATGGGGGAAACATTTAGAATAAATGAAAGGAATGAACTGGAAATATAAAACCAGCTTGTCTGAAACGCACCGGCTAGTTATAATCCACAGTTTCTAAGAAGGCAAATGAGGGGGCAGCTCAGCTGCAAGCCTGTTCATCTCAGCAGGGTTAAAGAATTCAACCTCTTACCTAGCCTGGTTTCTTGATGGAAAACTGAAGTACCACATTTTTGACTCTGGAATTCGTATTTGAGAACAGCAACATTCCCTGAGGCACAGCTGATATTTTTATTAGACTTAATCAGACCTATCTCTTCATTCCTCCTCATCTTTCGAGTTTCCATTGAGCTTGGTAGCAGCTTGCCTTTATAATTTGATCTATTTCTTTCGGTTATAATATTCACCCCATGATTAATTCAAGTCTTGAGTGATAAGATCTAACTCTAAGCTATTTGACTTGAAAATGAGAGCAAAGGTTGTCATGTTTCACTTGTGTAACCTTAACCATTCCTTGCGCTCTCGTGCCAAGCAGACGTTTTCTGTGACTGACTCTAGACTACCTTCACTTTCCTATCAGCCCATATATCAAAGGAGGCCTCTCATCCCCCAACTTCTGTTTGATTTCTTAATAGCCAGCCAGTTCTGAAATAAATCCCCACCTCCACACTCTCTTGGGTTTCTACGTTAGAAAGCTTCTGCATCTTCTAACTCTGCAGAGAATGCTGCACCGCTTGTTGCACTTGCACACAGCCACAGTGCTGCTTTTCAAACCGTGACTCACCGTTTTCCCTGGAAACATTATTAGAACAGCCATGTTTAGGGTTTTTTAACAACTTCCAGCTTTTTGGGCAGCTTCACTGAAAACTGGGGGGAATCTAAGCTCAGGACAGTGAAGAACAGCGAGAACATCACGCCCTTAGGGCCACGCTAATCACCCTCGTTACTCTGAACCGGAAGAAAACTCAGTGGATTCCAGGCTCTTGCTTACATCTTCTTTCGCATGGTTCACATGCTCTTGCCTAGATCTGCTTTAAAAGAGGTTATTTGATTTCTGAAGTAACACTAAGCATCGTTTCCTTTCCTCCCCGCATAATCAAACAGCAGTGGCAGCAAGACCCAAACTCGGTAGGTGAGCCTAGAGGACAGGCCCTACTCTTGCCTTGGTCTGAGTCAGGACGGACAGAAATGTTTGGTGTTGATACAGGGAGAAACACAGTCGTCAGGTCCCTGGTCTCCATTTTGCCATGCACAAGCAGCTCCAAAGCAGAGCCCTGGGCTGATGCCGGGGAGGGCTGCAGAGCTCTCAGGGGCACTTGCTGGTGACGAGGACAGCCTTGGCTTCCCATCCAAAAGGTTTTCAGAAGTCTGCAAAGACAATACGGACATCACAGGCTGTGTCTCAGGATCACCCTACGCTTCAGGGAGGCACGGGGAGCAGTCAGCTCAGGTGCAACACAAACATAGATATTCTCATGAAAGAAACCGCCCGTACCTCTCCATAGTGCACACCTCCGCCCATTACCGTATGCTCTCGGGCAAGAGTTCGGACTGACAACAGCTAGCGAACCAAAGGAAATTTTACTCTGTAACCATTAAAATGAGGGAGGGAATGCACACAGCACTGTAAGGTTATCTTGGTTTTGTCAGCCACAGCAATGCAAGGAAAACGCAGCGTATTACCACAGAAAACGCTGGCAGACCCCCAGGTTAGACCCGCCGAGGTCGCCTTCACCGCACACAACTCCACGCAGTGGGCTGGAAGTGGGGGCTGGCCACGGTCCTCCTCCTCGTCCTGCTGCCGCATCCGTGCCGGCTTCGCTGCTATCCCTGGCTGCAGCACGGCTTGGCAGCCGTTCGCTCCGGGGTGACAAAGTCCTCACACGCTTTGTTCCTGCTGGACTTCAGAGGCCGGGCAGGTGCGGGACCACCTCCGGACCCAGCAGCTAATCCTTTCCTAGGAGATGACTATCACAAATAGAAGCAGCGGCAAATCCTATAAGCCCTTCACTCCTGGCTGCTTTGCTCCTGGCAACCAGGGATGGAAATCGGTTCACCATTCCCAACCCGCTCACGCCAGGCAGCTGGAGCAAGACAGCGCCTCGGAGGTGCCTGCACTTTTCGGGGCCATCAAACACAGGGTTTGCTTATTCCCCACCTTCCTTCCTGGCCCAGAATGGAGCCTTTTTCTGCAGAAGAGCCACTGCAGGGGGGGGAGCGCCAGGCGATGCCAGGGAGGTGCGGGACGGGGCCCCAAACCACACACCCAGCACAAGTGTCTGGCACCGGCCCGGGAGGAGAAGCCCGGGCTGGGAGGGAGATTTTAACGCATTTTTGCCACCAGAAGGCAGTGGGGAGCTGCAGATGGGAACAGTGGGTGTTCAGCAGGACCTTCCCCTGGCAGAAACAGCAGAAGGAGCCTCTCCCTCTCCTGCGCCTGGTTATAGTCCCCTCGTTCAGCCCCCTCCGCTGTCGGTAGGAAAGCACAGGGGACTGCAGCTTACCAAGAGAGCCTTGTTATCATTTCCTTTGGGAAATAAATGTGCATCAGTACTTTTTCTGAATAACAGCTATACGAGACAGGAAAATATACATATCAGAATGGAAAAGTGGGGATGGTGTCCAGGAGCCGCGATGCACAAGCAGCCACGGGGCAGCAAACGTGTCGGCGGTGCTTTAGGTGGGAGCGTTGCAGTCCCCCAGGCGCAGCAAGCGTTGTCCTGCCTGCAAAGGGGGGATCCCAGCCTGGGATGAACGTGCCGGAGATCTTCTGGCCGCTCCTTGGGGCAGAACGTCTCTGGCTGCACAGGACACCCCTCTGCCAGGCAGTTAAGTCAGGGAATGCCCCAGGTAGTGGAAGGAAACGCAGACACCATCTGCGGTTCAGGGATTTGAAACCAGCCCTGGCAAGGCAGCCGGGGGGGAGCAGCACTGGCCAGGCCAAGGGGACGTGCGAGGACCGGAGCTGCCGGTGACTGCAGCTTCTGCAGGGCCTCTGGTGGGTTTGTGAGCTCAGCTGGAAGCTGGTGCCAGGAAATGGCTCTTAAGTAATTTCCAATTTATATGGAAATATTTTCACCAACAAATTTAAGTTCTAACTGAGAAATGGACATAAATGCTCAGCGCACACGGACTTACCTTGCCCCTCCATCTGCTGAAACCTTCTTGGGGTGAGCACAGGCATGGACCACCCCCGGCAGGCATCGCTGCCTTGAGCAGGGATTGTTTTCCAAGCACTGTTGTTTTCGGGGGGGGAGCTAAATGTGCAAAGTCACTCTGCCCTGCAGCTCCGGTGTGTGACCGAGCGGCTGGCAGGGATGCAGCGAGCGCACATGAAATCCTCGTTGGCCGGTCGCAGCGGCCGTGGCCGCAGTGCAGCGATGCTGTGACCCTCCCCGCAGGCACCCGCTCTCCCTCGCGTCTCGCGCGTGGTGGGGAAGGAGCTGTTTCGAGGAAGGGTTTTACCCTGGGAGGGCTGTTTCTCAGAAGCGAGTCCCTCCTGCACATTACTGACTTACAGAGCTCCTGATGGCAATTTAAGAGGTTGCCAAGCTCGGTTTTCCACCTGGGCCATCCCCCATGGACAAAGACCCTTCAGCGCCAGGAGCTGATGGTTGTGAGCGGGAGAGTGGCAGGTCCGGAGGGGTCACCGAGTTAAGTGCTGCTAATTCCCTGTTTATTGACTTCAGCAGGTCGAGATTAGGATGGGCCAGGGGTGCGAGGTGGCCCTGTGCTGTTTACATGGCATGTCAGGAATGCAGCTGCTCTACCACGATATTTTTGCCTGTTTTTTGAGAAGAGGACACGGTGGGGAAGGCGGGCAGCTGCCGAGCGGGAGCAGTGTGCTGAAGCCAGCTCAGTTGCCCCAGGGCTGCGTTCGGCCCCAGGTGCCTGGCTTCTCGAGCAGGGCTGGAGGCGTTCGTGTCCCCCGAAGCCAAGGGTGAGCGGGGTGCGGGGGGTGCTCCGGGGGAACGGTGGCCACGGGGCCTCGCCGTGCCCTGGAGCAATCACATGCCGGCATGGGAGAAGAGGCTTCCTGCCTCCCTTCCTTCACAGAGCCAGTCGGGAAGTTGTCCTGCCCTTCTCTCTCCTAAATAATAAACCCATTTACCTCTTTCCTTTCTCCCTGGGATATTCTACATTTTAGTGGAATTTCAGTTGCCATTAATTGCACCCAATCAGTCTGTCAAAACTTAAGACGTTTGGAAACTTAACCGTTGAGAATTGAAAATATTTTTTGTTCTTCAAAACAAACAGAAGCTTCCTTGGCAAAACAACTGCTTCCAAACAAACAAGCAAACAAGCCCTGAAGCAGACAGGCCCCTGGCTAGCCGCATGCAAGGCGGTACCGACTCACGGGGGGGTTGCGTGCTGCTGTACAGACACCGGTCGCAGAGGAATTAGCAGGGAGCCACGAAGGCGCTGGGGGAGAGCAGCTTTTGTCAGTCGCTGTCGGCCCCGGCTGGTCTGAAAGGCGTGAGCGAAAGCAGAGAGACTGTTTCAGCACAGCGTTCTCTCTTTTGGCCTCGTTGCTACTAACTCTCACAGCCCCTCTCTGCGCCCTGGCTCCCAGCGAGCTGTGTGGGACGAGGATTTTGTGCTTTGCGAAAAGTTTTGGGCATTGCTGATGCGCTCAGACCACTGAAGTGGTGGTAGCCTGTTGTCACTGCCAGCAGCCTTTAGCGGGTTGGGGGATGCTGTGTTTGCATCCGAAGGGTCATCTGCATTTCCCTAGGGAGGGAGTAACTCCTGCTGCATGCGTTGCAGCCATGTTCAGATAAAAGTGCTTCAAGTGTGAAACCTTCAGGGAGGACACAATTCTGAGGATATTTGAGGGCCACTCTCAAGCAAAGCTACATCTGGCCTGTGAAAGAACTGGTGGAAAGGGGCACGGTGGGAACAAAATGGTGCCAAGCAAACTGGTGCAATGCCTACGGGAGCCACAAAAGCTGTGTACAACCATGGAAACCATCAGGATTTCCCCAGCTTATGTCCAGACCAAACTTGCACCTATTGTCCTGTCTCGGTGCTTCTGGGTCCCACAAGTTTTCTGTAAAGTTCCTGTTCCCAGGGGCACTTCCGAGCTTGTGTGAATGATACCAGATGGATGGGTTATCTTCCTCCACCTCGGTACCGTGCCTCCCCGTCTCCTCCCAGCCATCTGCTAGTGCTCTGCTTCTGGGTCTCTGTTGCTTTTTCCTTTTTCTACTTATCTGCCATCCCTTATTACAATTAATTTACAACACTTCTTACATTCACGTTTATTAGCTTTGAAGACGGCAGGACTTTACTATTTCTTTTAGACACTTAGCCCCCCCCTTTGATAACGTCAGTGTATCTTTTCCCGTCCTTTCCTCAGGCGTGCTCATTGTAAAGAAATGTGTTTGCCATGAAAAGCATACCAGGGCGCATGGACATTGCCCCGTACAGCGACGTGAGCTCGTCTTCCCTCCTGCAGTTCAAAGTTTGCAAGAGCAAGTTCTCCCGCTGGTCATCTGCCTTGACCGCCTGCTATCTGTCAGCGTGGTGTCACCAACGTCCCGCAACTCTGACCCCCTTGATTTTCCACTCACTTCTCGCCAGTTTTCCAGAGGAGAATGAGTCTGGAAAGATCTGCTACTGATGTTTGAAAAGCAAGGAGAGCACTAGCGATGTGGCGATGCCCTGCAGGGATTAAGGAAGGAGGAATTCTTCGGTGATGGAGGTTAGAGGGAATTAAGAATGGAAAGTACCAGCTGAAAGCGCAGGAGGTTTCTCTGTTTGGTAACAGTCAGGGCAAGAAAAGTTCCTAAAAATACAATTATTCAAAGCTGTGGTTGACTTGTAAACTGAGGATTGCCTCTCACCTCTGAGTTCTGCATATGCAGGCTCTGCCAGCCTCACCACACTGCCCGTTTATGTCTTTCCAAATTTACTGCCAAAATCAGAGAACAGCATGCTCCCTGAGTGTTTATCAGTAGAATGAGGCAAATCTCCTGCGGCAAAGCCTGAACACACCTAAATGGTTTTCCTTGACGATGTCATGTTTGCTGTGCGGTATCCGCCATCCCTCTTTCTTTCATCGCCCCTGCCCTGGCACTCCATAGTCTGGTCTAAAAATACCACCTTCTGGGCTGCCAAAGCCGTTAAATCTCCGTGCATGTTTCTTCTGTTCCCTTTATCCCTCTTTTTTTTTTTTTCCTCCTTTCTGGATTATCTCTCTCTCTTGTGTTGATTTTGTATTCCTTTTATCTAAGTTCAAACATCTTGAAAATCACACTGTAGGATATGCTTTTAGCAGCTTCTTTTTTTCTTTTTTTAACTTACGTTGCTCTGTTCCCCTCGATGACAAAGCAGCAGAGGCAGGAGCAGGCTTCAGGGCTGCCTGCCTGTGCCATGATTCAGCAGGTTGTAAAAGGAAGGAATGTCGTCTTTTTTGGGAAAGGGTGGGAGAGAAAGGGGAGGCATGTGTGACAGGCATGTGTGCGTATGTGTGACTGCCTGGTGCTCCTGTGACTGCAGCAGTAGTATCGTGCTGTCCTGCGAGTTATGTTGGAGTTAATAACCTGTTTCAAAAGAGAGGCTTGAAAGATATTTGGTGGAAAACTGGATTTTGCCTAGACTCGGGAGGGAGCCTGCTAAATTATACTGCTTTGTTACCCTTTAAAGTATTCCTCCGTGGTGTTTTTAGTTTCTTATTTAAAGCACTTGGTATCTCCTGTGCTGCCTGTTTGTGGCTGCTGCCCTGCCTGTCTGCATCTTCTGTTCAGTAGCTCAGGGAGTAGCTCAGTGAACAGGAAGGTTTAGGAGCCAGCTTGGTGGCTTTCTGGAAAAATGTGAGCGTTTGATTCCAAACTTCAGCGTAAACAGGGATTTGCTGATTTCATTTATGCTGAGCCTTATTTCTGAGCGCCGGGGCCTGCTTGCATTGTCCTAACGCGGTGGAATTTTCTCTGTGGGGAGACTTATGTTGCTGACTCATTGCATCAACTCAAAACAGATTTATGTTTACAACCCCCCCTCCTCTTCTTTCTTCCCGCTTCCCGCCCCTCCTAGCAATACTGAATTTGGTATTCCTACAGAACACCTCCGATCTGCTGGAACAGGCTGCAGCCCACAGACCACACAGGAGCTTGCGTTAAACCGGGTGGTTCAGACGCAGCTTTCCATTTAGCCGTTCCCAGCCGGAGCAGCTCAGAGACAGCTCAGAAGTGGTATTGCTGACAGGGTGACAGGACTCGGCTTTCCCCATCGCAGGCCCTCGTTCATTGCCATCCCGCGCTGCCGTACGCACGCAGCAGCAGACAGGGACTCCTGAAGTTTCATCTTGCTCTGCCAGTTACTTGCGTGCTCCCGAGCAAACCGGTTCCCTCCTCCGGCCTCCCCTGGCCAGTCAGCAGAGCAGGGACAGTTCTTTCTGCATTTCCCTGCGCTTCCGCACGCGTTCGGACGTGTTGAGCACTTACACGGTATTTCACCCCTACAGAAATACATGACGTTAATTTTGGAAATATAGCACAGCTTAAAGCTTCTGATATTAAACGAGGCCTTTAAACACGAGGCTGCCTCACCACTGCTGCCATGTTCTAAACACGTTGGGGCGTGTCAAATTTCTCGGTTTTCTTAAAACTTGAGCAAAGAATACTAGATATGCTGAATTTTCTGAATAGGCAGGAAAACTTGAAAGCCCTTTCCGAGGAGCTAGAGGCAGAAAAGACAGCGGCAAAGGTGAATTTGCTGTTTAACGTCACGGTGCTCAGGCACTGGGACAGGCAGCGGCCTCCCCGGACAGACCCCCCGGCATCCCCAGGCAGACCCAGAGCTCCTCCGCCGCGCAGGGGCCGGGCCTGCGGCAGCAGCGGCAGGAGGGCCCCCCTCAGCCGCTCCCCACGACCGGGCCGCTACCGTCGCCGCGGCGGAGGGGCCGTGAGGCAGCGGGCGGCGGGGCGGGGGGG